>JBBPCW010283106.1:0-10843 GCA_037974425.1 Phenacogrammus interruptus
GTGTGCGTGTGTGTGCGTGTGTGTGCGTGTGCGTGTGCGTGTGCGTGTGCGTGCGTGTGTGTGCGTGTGTGCGCGTGTGCGTGTGCGCGTGTGTGTCTGTGTGTGTGTGTGTGAATTACAACAACAGGAAGACTGTTGTTGTAATTAAAGCACAAAGCCCCGGCACCCCTCTCCCTGTAGGGAGTGGAAAGATGGCCGTTTGAAATGTAAACATGTGGGCCAGAGTCAGAGGAGTCCCCAGCTCAAAACAGAAATACTTACTTCACCAAAAAGAGACATGCCTTCAGGGTAGCCCAGCTTATCATCGCACTAATACACAATGTAACCACAGCTATGAAAGGACACACAACACATAAAGGCTAAATTTGGTATAAAAGATACAAGGAACTGTGGTTTGTTTCATTTGTATGTGGTATCTGGTATCAAAGTATCTGGTATCAGAACTCTGTTTACCAGTTTTATTTACCTTTATTTACTTTATGTACTTTTTCACAACACTGCTCTGAACTTGTAGATAAAAAAAAAAGTTTTGTTATGAAATCGGTTTCCTATAAACTGTACATGTACAATATGTATTTGAACAACATAAAACTCTTGTTTGTTACTGCAAATATGTTTGGAGACAGAAGTGCAGTAGAAAACATTTTTTTAAGGATAAATGTACTCTTGTGCCGAATGGAAAGTGTGATTTAACATTATCAAAATCGAGGCTGTTAAACTGTGTTTGCCATCGACAGTCAGTCACTGCTCATGTTGAACAGGAGCAGATGAGGTGCTGTGCATTGAGCTGGAGCAGGTTACACTAACCTCACTAATCTCAAACTTGTTATCTGTCAAACAGCTCAGTCACCTTTCAGATGAGAAAAGTAGTGTTACTGACTTTAGCATCTCACCCTAAGTGTGGAGCCCAAAATAATAATATAATATTACATAAAAACATAATATTTTATGGTTAACTACTATCTATCTACTCACGCAGTAATTGCTAGTTTGTTTTTTAAGATATTTTCCAAATTTCTTGATTTAATTGAATGATCAAAGGACTGATGGATTGGTGGAATTTGGTGCAACCAAGTAGTGATAAGATCCATCACTTTTGGTTATATCAATAATAAAGAAATCTGTTCTGTTTATTATTGAGAGTTTAAGCAATAAAAACTTCACAGAACTGATTGTGGAACAGCAACAAACTGTGCATAGCCCAAAAAAAGCTTTGTAAAGCTGGTTATTAAAGGTTATTAAAGCTGATAATACTGACAGATTCCTCTCAGTGTCCTGTAGGCTCAGTTTGTGCACTTGGGGGATGTGAAAGCCCCTCTCTCTACCAGGTGCTTATGGTCTCAGGCACTGGCAGAAGTTGCTGATTCCATCGTTTCCTCCGGAGCCACTAATGACAGCTCGTCTTTACTGTGGGCTGCCCAACCTGTGGCCTGCATGGAATATGTAACGGGAGACGTTAGTTACGTAAGCCTGCACTGGACAGTGGCCAAAGGGTTTGCAGTCCCCCCTACTTTGGGCTAACAGGTCCACATTGTTCTCTACAAGCGTTTGGACAGAACATTTATAGACTAATGGAGAAACTGAGACAGTTGTTGTACTGCTTGCTTGTTTGTTTGTTTATTTTGAGGGGTGTTTGTATATATTTATAGACGGAAGATCCTGCAATGGAACGGCCGTACACGTTTAAAGACTTCCTCCTGCGGCCCAGAAGGTCAGTGCTCACATGACAAAATCAACATGGTAAAATCTAAAGGCACAAAACTACATTTGCCAGTGGGTGAAGATTCAACAGCACTTCAACATCTTTGAAATGTTAATTACAGTAACAGATTGTAATAACAATCAAAGAGGTAAGGAGATCCTGGACATTATTTTCCAAGTTAAGAAAGTACTTTTCAAGTGCTGGCATATTTTGTATCATCTGTATTCCATTCATGCAGATACTGTGGTCCTGGTGTTTTTCTAATCATCTTGAATGGACAAAGTAATTCAATAAAATGTCTCATTAGGTACTGAATTATTTCTTAGAAAATAATTTTAAATCATTGTGAGGTCTCAGATTTTTGTTCAGTATAGCTTGATTATTTTGCTTTGTTGTCTGGTACCTTTTGGTTTTAATGGATTTTTTTCCCCATCAAGATTTTTTTTTTTTCATTTTTTGAATTTCTCCTACCTTGCAGTCACGGGATTATTAATGCTTTGCCATTATTAATAACTTGCTTTGTTTTTCAAAGTTTATTATTGTTTATTCACTAAACTTTGTTTACTTATTATTCGCTTCCATGCATAGCACTAGACATTGAGTTTGAAGTTTTGCAAAATTTGTCAGGTGCTTAGTCCTTGTCAAGTTCAATCTGATGAGGGAAAATTAGTGTATATCACTTCTAAATAGCCTTTATAACTTAAAGAAATGTAATTTAACATTCCTGGGTAGTAAGCATACGTCTTAAATGTTTACATTTAATCACATTTGTTATATTATAATATACAATATACAATAATATACATTATGTATGAAAGAAGCTTTATTATAATGCAAAAGCTTTTTAGCCTTTAATTGAAACCATTTTAGGTTTCTGGCAGAATTCAGTACAGAATTTTTAATTGAACTTTTAAAAATAACTAGAATCAGTGGACTGTTTGCTGTACAGTTTTGATATTTGAGGTAATCAGTGAGCAGAAAGTTTTAATCGTTATCACACATAAATTACTTCTAGATATTTTACATATACATGTTTACTTTCTCCCTCAGCCTGTGTGACTTTTTTCAAGGGGGCGTGTTTGTGTGTTTATGGTTGTGTGTATATACTACAGTCATAAGTCACGGGTGAAGGGTTACCTGCGGCTGAAGATGGCCTATCTGCCTAAGAATGGAGCTCAGGAGGAGGACAGCACCGAGATAAGAGAAGAGGCGGAGGTGAGGAGTTACTTCTCTCTCTGTCCCTTGCTCTCTCTCTTTCTCTCTCTCTCTCTCCCTGTCTCTGATTATCTCTCCTGCCTTCTATCTCTCGCTTTCTCTCTTTCTCTCTCGCTCTCTCTCTCACTCACACTCACTCTCTCACTCTCTCTCACTCACTCACTCACTCACTCACTCTCTTTCACTCTCTCACTCACTCTCTTACTCTCTCGCTCTTTCAGTCTCTCACTCACTCACTCACTCACTCACTCACTCACTTTCTCACTCACTCTTTCTGTCTCTCACTCCCTCTCATCATTTTTCCCAGAGATTAAAGGAAGGATAGTTAGCAGATCAGAATTAGAAAATCTGGGCAACTGGTTAAGAAGAAAAGATCAGAGAGAAAGTAGGCAGTGAGATTATTAAGGGCGCTTCATTCATGTCAAAAGTGTGATGTTGGTGATGCTGACACAGTTTAATATTGCTTACATATCTGGCAGATCATGTACTTTATCCTGTTGAGTGTCCACTGGGGGGCCAAGAATATACTTGTACACAGGCCATATTTTAGCTGTAGTGTTTATAACACTGTCATTTTCATTTGACTTTGTCTGGTTAACTTTAACAATACTATGTAAATTAAGAGACAAGAACAGCCCTAACGAAATAAGCTGTGTCATCAGGAGATGGTGATGCCACAGCCACCCAAGAAGGATTTTGAAATGTATAGGCTTTTATGAGGATATGCTTCTTCTAGTAGCAATTTAGATTAAGTGTTCCATACTTTGTGTAGTGGGCAAGAGATAAGCAGTATGATAAATTACTGATACATTTTACACTGTGATTAATGACCAATCTTGCAGTAATTTACATTATAGAGCATTGATGAGTACATCACGGGCGTCATCAGTGATCAGAAACAGCAACAGAGGAGGTTCAGTGATATTGGAGTCATATCCTGTTTGAACCATAATACTAGTATTGGACAAATGTTTCAATTTTACCAATATTTCAAACCAACTATTTCCTACACTATTTGTTGCTGTCTGCAAGAGCAGAATGTTCAGGTGCTGGGACACTGTGCTAAAATACTTTATTTTTTTCTGATTTTGCTTTTTTTAGTTTAGAGAAATAAATTAAAATCCGGTTACATTATAACAACCAGAATCTAGTAACTACATAATCTGTATAGTAACTGATTGGATGTCACTCAATTATGCAAAAATAACGACTGTTTATAGAACCGTTTCAATACATATCCTTGTAGCTGTACTTTGTCCTTTTTTAATTAGACCTTTTTTAATTAAAAATTCTCTACATTTCTTTTTTTCATGCTGTCCACAGTGGGGCTTTCTCACTTTGGATGTCTTTTTAATTACATAATCACAAATCTCTCTCTTCCCTCTCACACTTTCGTCTCTCTCTCCCTCTCTCTCTCTCTCTCTCTCTCTCTCTCTCTCTCTCTCTCTCTCTCTCTCTCGCTCTCTCTATCCCCCTTTTGTTCAGGGTTGGGATGTAGAAGCTGTAGATCATGGTTCGCGGAGGCCTCAGCAGCTCCTGCCCCCGTTGCCTCCAGGCTGGGAGGAGAAGGTGGATAATCTCGGACGAACTTACTACGTCAATCACAACAACCGCACCACACAGTGGAAGAGACCCAGTGCTGTGTATGTCCAACACAAGCACTCACACTGTACTTTCTTTTGTGCTAGTGATCAGTTATCAGGGCCACTGTGCTGCATTTTCTCTGTGCGTTATACAGTTTAATCGATTGAAAGAATTGAAAGTGATCATTCGGTCATACGTGAACACAGCACGAAATTCTTCCTCTGCATTTAACCCATTCACCAAGTGAAGCAGGGGAAGCGCCCGGGGAGCAGTGTGTGGGGACAGCTCAGGGTACCTCAGCGGTGCCTAGCGGCCTTGGAAATCGAACCCAGACTTTCTGATCACAGGGCGAATGCCTTAACCTCTAGGCTACCAGCTGCCCCAATAATACATTACAATAATATCATAGTGCTGCATAGATCTGTATCATTTAAGACCTTTATTAATATTAATTTCAAGCTTTAATATATGATTTCAAGCTTTAAGAGTAGTTTGTGTCCTTCTTTTTAGGACATCAGCAGCCTCACAGAGTTTTGTTCCAACCCAGATCAACATACTTGTTTTAAAAGCATTTAAATGACTTAAAACTGGTTGTGTTGGATTGCTGATTGCATAGAACAGGCTGGTAGAGAAGCAGGTTTGGCTTTTATGCAGCCGAAGCTAAGGAAGCAGTTATGAAAATAAGAAACTTATATATAAACGCATATTTCAAGGGATAATTTGACAAAATATCAAATTTACATTTTCCCGTAAGCCCAATTGTAGTTGATCAGCCAGAATGTGTTTGGTGTCTAAAGTTTGTTTGTTTAATTTTATAAAGGAGCTACTGGAGAATAAAGAACATTTATACAGACCAGTTAATCTTGTTACCTGGGACACCTGGGATATAGTAAATTTGCTTTTCTTTCTGGAGCTTTGCAATCATTGTTGTTTTTGTGTAGTACTGGTCCAGGTGTGGTGCCTGTATTGAGTGTAATGATGAATTGTTGTCTGGTCTCTCTGGTTCAGTGATGTGGTGTCAGAGACTGAAAGTGATAACCAGCTCCGACAGATTAATCAGGAGGCCCACAGGGTGTTCCGATCTCGTCGCCATATCAGTGAGGACCTGGAGAATGAACACCTTGACCCCAGAGACCTTGAAGATGTGTGTCTGACCTTTATTATCTTACATACATAATCTTTCATGTTTCTTAATTTTTTTAAATTTAATTATGAATTTAATTTGAGTGCTCCTTTTAATTTTTTAGACCTACAACCAAGTGTCAAAGTACAGAATTTGTAAACTTTGTAAACTGAAGTAGCCTCATGCCCTGGCCTTCAAAGGGAATTAAAAAATAGCGCTTCATTTTACAGGGTTTTTTTTTTTTTGGGCCAGTGATTTTGGTTTGTTTCAACCAGGAATTTAATTTTTTTAATGTTATTAGTAGTATGAATGCTACCATTAGTATTAGTTTTAGCCTATATTAATTGCAGTGCTGTTTCACACTGTTTTGTGCCTAAGCAAATCAGCTGTGTACTTCTGCCTCTCTTCTTTCAGACATGGGACCCAATCACAGAAGAGGACCCGTCCCTAATGAGTGAGGCTTTGCCTGGTCCCTCCACTTCCACGCCAGCTCACAACCAGTACAGTACCCCAGAGTTCTCAGAGGAAATCAGCTTGAGGCTGTCGCTCACTCCGGACACTAATGGAGAAATCCCTGGAACCAGCACCGCAGGGGTGAGAAACAAGAAAAGGATGGATGGATGAGGAAATTAACAGGGGGGCGGGATATGAATGAATTAATAAATATTGGAGAGGATGGATTAATGGAGGGATGAATAGAGAAGAAAGTGAATGGTTTAGCAAATATTGGGGATCAGTGAGTAGAAGACATAATGGTTGAAGAAATTTGGTTGAGGAATAGGATGAAGAGAACAGAATGAGTTAACAAATGAAGTAAGTGATTATATATTGATTATAAAAAGCAGGAAGGAGAGGGTGTGTAGATGATTGGGTGAGTGAATGAAAAGACAAGAGGATAAACAAAAGAGCAAAATATGAAAGGCTGGATGAAAGGTACTGATAGTCAAAGGAATCAGTAATAGATTTATTTTTCAGGATGAGTTAATGATGGTTTGATCTGTTTTGCTTGCGATTCTCTTTGGTAAGTGAGGGTTGATAATTGTGTTTTTAGGCTAACATCACATTTGGGTTCCAAGGAAACTGTTGCTATTGTACAGTATTTCAGATGAAGTGTGAATATTAGCCTAGCTTGATCTTTCTCTCTTTTACTCTCTCTCTCTCTCTCTCTCTCTCTCTGACCCTCTCTCACTCACTCACTCTCTCTCACTCACTCTCACCCTCTCTCTCTCTCTTACTCTCTCTCTCTAACTCTCTCACACACGCACATGCACACACACTCTCTCTCTCTCTCTCTCTCTCTCTCTCTCTCTCTCTCTCACTCTCTCTCTCTCACCCTCTCTCTCTTTCAGTGCTTGCTGGGAGGAAAAAGAATCTGCCAGGAAAATTTCATTCTATGTTAAAATCACATCCTCCTTTTCTCAGACCCAGTTCTATTAGATTTCTCTTTTGCTACACTTTAATGTTAATTTATTTTAATAAACATGCCATTTTTACATATCCACATAGCTTGAGAGCTTTACCTTGGACATACGAGCACATATTTCATTATGAATTATTACAAATATCTGACAGTCCTCAATCAACACGGTTACCGTTCATTGTAATGCCTCATTGTATATTTCATTTTATTAAATGAAAGATGATCCGAGATGAAAAGGCAACATGTAAAGGCTATATCCATAATAATAACAATGATACAGATATAAAACAATAATTGTAATTACTTTAGTAATCACACTTAATTGTACCCACACAATGTGGCTTATAAAAATGTTCTGCTTATTGGTTGAAAAAGTAATGGAATTATACAAGTTAATGTTTAATTGACAGTTTATCTGTTTGTAGCTAAACAATCTCAACATCTACGACAGTAGAGGCTAGTTAATAACAATAACAATAACATCAACCATAATTATAAATAATTATAATCTCTCTCTCTCTCTCTCTCTCTCTCTCTCTCTCTCTCTCTCTCTTTTCTTTCTCTCAGTCTATTCTCTCGTCCAGGCTGCGTTCTTCCAGTATGACTGATGGTGTCAGTGACCAGGCCCAGCCTCCTCCTCCTATGGTATGCATTTCTTCCTCTTCCTCACTCCTTTCCTACCTTCCTCTCCGCATGATCCACTCGCGCACTTCCCTTTTTTGTGATTCACTCACTCACACACACACTCGCTCTCTCCTCTCTTTCATTCTCCTGAATGACTCATGGCCAGATTTTATTTGACAGTGATTTCCAAATGAACATATAAAACACACTGTAATCTACAGCTGATTCTTTAGACAGGAGCCATTCATCCTGGTATTCATATGATCTGCTGTAGCTTTTGTGTGTGGGTGATTCCTGCCTCAGAAGAATGCTGGGTGAAAGTGTGCAAGTGAGTCATGAGAGTTTATTTATTTATATTTGGGTCTCGCAGAACTGCCCGGTACTTGTGACAACCTGTAATTGTACATTTTTGTTTGGTAAGTACACAAATGAAGTATAAATCCTTCATGAAAAAGGACTTTGTGGAGAAGTCTATGATTACATAACAGTTTGTCATGCAGTGTCAGATAACATAAGCAGGACTATTAGAGATTACATGAAGGGGAATCCAGGCATTCAAGGTGTTTTGATGGAAAATGGTTCACTGTAGAGAAATGTACGAACACTGAAAATGTAAATCTGCAGTTTAAATACAGGAATTCTGTTTCCAATATGACAGTTAATGAACCTACATGTCTTAGTTTATAGATGTGATGGTAATGACGGTGAAATAGTGGTGATTTGTTTTGCATACTATTGTGGATGCATGCATTTAAGGCTTTTCTCTAAACTTTATCTAAACTATGGGGAAAACAGTTTCTCAGACATCAGGTAGCGTATTTGGATCTGTTTCAGACACTTGTCTGGTTCCTCTGTGAACAATTCTGACTTTGACAAGCGTCTTTAGAACAAAGTGTTTCACATCAAACTGCTCTGAACTTTGTTTTGAATTAATCACGAAAGTTGAGTGAATTCCCCTTTACACAACTATGCAGTGTAAAACAGTGGCATGATGATTCATCGGGTTCTGTTTGCAAGATGCTAATTGATGATTAGGCCCCTTTATTTAGTCTATACTAGTAAAGTAAAGGAGCAAATATTAGACAACAGACATGTCTCGGTATGATCTGTTACATCTAGAATAATGGGGAAATTGACTTTGACAAAGTATTACTTGTTCTTAGTTCAGTCAATATGTGTTATTTGGTGTGGTACCCATCATTTTTTTTTTAATGTTGGGTGAAAGTTTTAATGTCGTTAGGAAATTCAAAGGTAATCCATCAGTGAAGATATACTTGTGTTTAGTGCATGTCAAAATACATCATCCATCATCCACATCCACAAAATACCTTCATGTGTAAAAATGAACAAAAGAATGTCAAACAGCTTAAATACAGTGGCTACTCTGGGTTTGCACTGGAGTAGCCAACAAGTAACAAAGGCTGTATTCTCATATAACTGTATGACAGTTAATTCAGGTTTCATCATGAATCAGTGCAGAGCTTTGGACCTGAAGGTGTCAGGAGAATGGCATCCCTCTCATGCCAGTGCTTTGGTGTGGACTGCTCTACATCTGTTGTCTGTTGTGTGAAAACAAAGCTGAGTGGCATTGGAGTTCCGTGGCTCTGAGCTGTAGTGTGTGTGTGTGTGTGTGTGTGTGTGTGTGGCCTCATGGCCTGTCAGAGGTGGAGCATAAGTGTAATTACTCTCCATGAGTCAGTGTGTTTGAGAACAGCACTACTGGCTGCTGGATTGGCACATTTGACTTCGCCTGCTGTGTGGTAATTACATACTTTTGCAGTGGAGCAAAGATTGAATCTATTTAGAGGAACAATTTTTATTTATTTACTTATTTATTATTTAGCCTTTACCTCAAGCTAGGCTTTTTATTTTGGGCCACTATGAGCTTTTGGAAGCTTTTTTTCACAGCTTTTATTTTGTTGGAAAATGAAACTAGGATATTAGGATATTGAGTCATGGTGTTCATCAGGTAAGGTTAACACTGTTGAGTGTGTGTATGTGTGTGTGTTTGTGTGTCATGGTGAGGGGATACAGTGGCAAGTAATGGAACTTTTGGGGTTTCTGGATGTGTGTGCAGTGTTTTTAGTCAAGCAAATTTTGTTCCTGTCCTTCTTGCTATTTTAAATTACAGTGTGGTTAAAGCAACTTGTGTGAAGTTACAGTGAAGAATGAAATGGTTCCGTTGTACCTGAGGTGGGAAGTGTACAAATCTGACAAGCTTAAATCATTTTTATTATGATTTAATTCGTATGTGTGTGAATTTCTCTTTCATTCGTTTTTGAGCAAACAAAGTCTTTCTGAATGGTATGATGTTAAATGCCTCGTTTTTGGTTGGAACTTGGTTCATCGGTGGGTTTGGATAATAAATTGTTCCATTCACTACTGTTATAAAGAAGTTTTTCTACAATTAACTATTTTTCCTCAAACCACTCCGAGTGACTTTTAGAGCATTTTTTATGACCACTGTATTATACGACTTTTACGGGAGTATGTGGAATCCCTCTTGAAGCAGTTTTTGCAGGGCCAGTGCAGATCATTACTTTGTGACTGAAACTAGGTTTGCTTGTTCACTCTTCTACTGAGCTTTGAGGTGGAACTGGTCTAATAACAGGCAGCTATCATAGAGGGAAAATAATTAATCCCAAAATAAATCTTGTAATAAATCTAACTGAAGTGCTTCAGTCAAAAAATAGATCCTGTTTAGTTGCTAAAAAATGGTATCAGACAAGGTTTCAGTATCTGATATTGGAAAAGAGATTGTTGCATCTCAGGTTGTGATTTGTAGATACACATGGTATTACACAATAATGCTTGTTGTTGTTATGCATCTGGATTAGAGCCCGGCCGATTTATCGGCAGGCCGATATTAGGCATTTTCCAAACTATCGGTATCGGCATTTATAATGGGCGATAAATGAATATTTAAAAAATAAAATAAAAACGCACAAAACACCATTCAACCATGTCATGAGTGTTGGCGTTGTATAGTCCACTAGAGGGCACTCTACACCGTCCCTGTTGGCAACACTCGTGTATAACACGCCACATATTCTGCAACTTTGATTTGGTTGTTGTTGTTTTTGTGTTTTTGTTCAAATGACTTTACATTTCATATCTTAAGTTTGTATTTTTATACATTTATTTATCAGAACTTTAATATATTTTGATGTTCCTC
>JBBPCW010283126.1:0-10843 GCA_037974425.1 Phenacogrammus interruptus
AGAGTTGGGAAGAAATTTCTGCCGAATGAACATTGAGACACTGAACCGCTTGAATTTCAATACAAACAAGCAGAAAATGTGGGGTGTTCTAAAACTTTTGACCGGTAGTGTATATAAAACAGTTAATGCAGTTCAAATAACATTAAATAGTAAACAGTCATTTTTATGTTGATCAGTGTGTTCTCAACCATTTCCAAACCCCATAGAAAGACAGTACTACTTGTAATTACCATCAAATACTTGGCTGGCCCAATACTACCTTAAATTAAATCAGGTTTATGAATAATAAAATGAATAAAATAACTAATCCTACCTTTACAGAAATTAAACATTACCTGCATCATTCATTAACTCTGAAATGACAAAAGTGAACGTGTTGTTGATAAAAGTGATAATCCTTTTGGGTCCCCTCTGTGTCTGATCCAACAAGCAGCTAAAAGCAGCTTAAATTAAGGGATGTGTTTCCAGTAGCTATTAGCTATTCCCACGGCTATCCAAGGGCTTTTAAAGTAGCAGAGAACCTTTCCTGTCATTCAGAACACACTTACTTCCTTCCTCTCTTAAAGCTTACTTCTGTTGTTTCGCTCTATGGTCACCCTGGGCACATTACCAGTCAGATTTGTTCTCCTGAGGCTGAGGAGACTCATGCACACCTACTCTGTCTCAGGTAGTAACACTGCAGCGTTAGCGTAGCTAAGTATTTCTGGTCAGGATCAAAGTTGGCAAGTCAACCTAAGGCCAAGCCTTTGAGGGTGACTAGAAGGATTTAGATACAAGCCAATGGACGGAAGCCAGGTCAGACAATTTCTGTGTGTGGTCTGACAGATGAACAATACAACACAGGATGCTACATCATTATTACTTCCTCAAGGATGAGTGAGCAAGACTGGGACTCAAATCTGCAAAACTGGATAGTGAGGAAACTAAAAAAACTAAAAGAAGCACAATATACTGACACCCAGCTCTGCTCATCTGAACAATCTTCTGAGAAAATAGAATGACAGAAGACATAATAAGAGCTGTTGTAATTGTATAAATATTATAAAGGAGGTTATCATTTTGTACAAAAAGTATGAATTGAATAGCTAAGATGGAATCATGATGAAACTAATAAAATCTATTTTGAAATTGAAATAAAGTCATATTCCAACTATGACAATTTCAGAGTAAACAAACATAGCAACTGAGGACAGAAAATAATTACAGATGTGGGAAAAATCCTACAAATAAATGGGAAAAAAAAATGAGACAATCTGTAGACAGCAGTGCTGGGTGAATTTACAGATGAGCCAGAGGAGAAATAAACCATCTACAGCACGAGTCAAAAACATCTCAGGCTGAAAACAAAGAGCAAGGCTGGAATTTGCAGAGAGCTGAAAAGATGAAAGAGAGGAAAAAGGGTTTATGTGTGGCGGAGACGAAGATACACCTGGGTGAAAAGGGTGTGGAAAAAGGGGAGAACTCCTAATGAACCCTAGCAGATGAGTCAGTGTTATGGCTTGGGCATGCTCGGCTGCCTCTGGAGCTGGCTCTCTGGTTTTGACTAATATAAGAAAAATCCCCAAATTCAATGGGCAGAAGTTCTAAAGAAGTTCTTAAGACCGCTGCAGCTGGCCGGAAACAAACAGCGCACACACACAGCTTTAAACTGCTCAGGACACCTCATTTAAATCAATCTGGAAACACATCAGCAACCTGGTACAGCTGGGGAGGCAGTTACTACACATAAGGGCTTTAGAACCACATATAATATACCTACAGAATATCCCAGTATTTATACTCAGCTGAAACTGGGGGAGTAATCACAAAGTTCTACAGGCGAGAAATGATTTTACATCATTTCAAGTGGATTAACCTGAAGAAAAAATACTAAGAAACAAAATGGCATTTTGTATTTTTGTCTCATTTATCTTTATTAATAAATTATTTATGATCGAAAACACTTCATCATCCTAATGACTGTGCTTCTCAGGGTATAAGTGATGAATGAGTGCGGCCTAAAACGAGTGTTAGACTACACAACAACTCCTGTTTGCGTGTGATGAATGGATGTGAGATGTTTTAGAGAGTGTCATGCTGTGAAACGCGGGGTAATGAGAACTGCTTGAGACACTAATTCAGGGAATTAGGAGAGAGAATGGGATTACTAATCCCATTCTCCCGAGACCTCCTTCTACAGTCGGCTCAGGGGAATTAGGCCACCACCATCCGGCTACTTCTCTCGGAGCTCTACTTGGATAGAGCGAGAACAGGGATCGTATTTATCAGTTCCATAAGAAGAACAAAAAATCTAGCAACATGGTTTTTATTGGTGTTTTGTGCGTTAATAATTCAGACAGACTTCAATGTCTATTCGGCTCCGGTCGTAACACTGCATCCTATGAAGTCATATGTGGCAGAGACGCAGCTTAACATTGGTGGTGGCAAGCGGATACGAAAGTCAAGAAAGCGAGAGTCACAAAAGTCACAGTGTAGAAAACGTGTGCTTGACATGAAAAAGCAGAACTGGGATTTAACAGCAGCATGACAACAAATGAAAATTAATGAAAATGAATGAAAATTAACTAAACTGTATGAGATTTCATCTCCTGGTTAAGTGCTTTTTTAACTAGCTAACGTCAGTCAGATTATGTTAAATGCTCCATTTAAAGCAGAAAAGGAACATTTCAGTTCTAGGACTGGTGATGGGAAACACTGTATTATCATTAACAGAAATATATTATTAGTTGCAGTGCCGCATGCTAGCTTCTATAAACACTGTTTACTGCGCGTGTGCACACCGAGCTGTCTTTACAGTCAACCTGAAATCAAAATGGGGTTTTCCAACTGTCCCCCAACTCCATCAAAATGTAATGACACAGGAGACCCCCCCCCTCTAACCATTAACCTAGTTTTGATTACATCACTGTATACCAGTAGGTGGGTGAAAGTTTCACTGGTAACGTTTTTCAGTGGCAGTCCACCAAGACATTTATATTTACGGCATTTATCAGACGCTTTTATCCAAAGCGACTTCCGTTCCCTAACTACAGGGGCCAGTCTCCCTGGAGCAACTTGGGGTTAAGGGACCCAGTGGTGGTGCTGAAGGTAGGATTCGAACCCGTGACCTCATGGTCCGGAGGCAAATATCCTACCCACGGAGCTACCTCCACCCTAACCCAAGCCCCTTGCCAAATTTGAAATTGTCCCACTAAACCTCTTGATCCAGAAACCTAGTTCATTTCACCACCATCTCCCATCTTCTCCAGTCTCTGAAGTTCAGAGACCCCTCCTGCTACTGCGTTTCACAGACAATTATGGAAATAAGTCAGGATATGTGAGGTTACCAAACTGCAAGCCTAGATTTTATTACAATGCGTAATGCCTTTGTATTGATCCTAAGGAGTATCACAGTACCATTCAGCGTGGATCAAACACAGTAGTGGAATAGAACAACATAGGAAATCCTCCTCATGTCAATAAATGCAATACAGATGTTGCATTTGTCAATTCTACATTGTGCAATGATTATTTAAGTAGCATGCAGTAAAACAGGAATAGTGAGGAAGACAGAAAAGGTAACTGTCCACTGGACAATGATTATACACACTGTACATAAATCTGAGATGATTCAAGGTTATCCAGGTGCTGAATTATACTAGATCAGAACTTTCAGTCAAACGGGAACCTCCAGCTTAGGGGCACAGATAAGTAATGGTCAATCATCGTGAAAGGTATTGATGAAGCTCTGCTTAGCGTATTGATCCGTCCATCGGTCTACTGTGAGGCAGATTCAATCGGACGCATGAAATGGCTTTCGCTCTTAAGTACATGCACTTCTCTTAAGCCTGCTAGGTTCTTAATTGTAATGTAATGACAGCTAGCTTTGTTATGCTTTAAAACCACAACGGTTTCAGACCACTTTTGGTGGTTATGCAGCAACTACAGCTTCTAAAATACCACAAATGGCATCTTCTCGTGGGTCCAGCACAGAGATCTTACAAGAACATCTGTCAGACATTCCAGGGATCTGCAGATTGTGTTTGGAATGTTTGTTCAGAACTAGTCTGTTCTACAACAGCCTTTAAAATAGCCAAAAGCAAACCCTACAAATAAAGCACCTCCTCAAGATCTGGCAACCTTTTTATTACAGGCTGCAATAAGTAACCTGTACCATTTAGATCCTAAAATCAAATAAAAGTATACTAAACTTTCTAAAAAGGGCCAGAGCTAAGAAAAAGCTCAAAACTCTTTCTTTACAAACTTCTGAAAAACTGGACAAACCATCTGAGGAAACTAGGAAGCTTTCACAGCTGCTTCACCCAAGTTCCTGCTGCTCAGGCTGAGAATTATATGGCAGGAAGACAATAACAAAACATGAATCACATAATGGGAAGACAATATGGAAGCAACACGCCATTCTTGAAAACCTTCTGTATGGCGGGTCACCCACGGCATCGAGCCTTCTGTCACATCCTTTGAGTCAGAAACCCTGGCGTCTGTCTAAAAGCACAAAAGTGCGGGGGGTTGGGTCAATAGGGTCTCGTCCACATCTCCACCAGGAACAATCTGACACTGTCCCACACCACTGGATTCACTGAGATTAGGATAAACCTAGAGATGACTATGGATTGGTCTACCTGCTGATTTTAGTGTCTGCTATAGATTTGTCTGGTAATAATAAAAAATCATCATGATATTTAGGTTTGCATCAGTAAAGTCAATCATCTACGCTAAAAGAATGTCTTACAAACCTGACAATAGCTTTAACAGAGGGGTATTCACTTCAATTTATGATTTTTGTATTTAGTTGAAACCAGCTAATGCTGGTTATCTAAGCTTTCATCATGATAAGAGTCAATTCTGTTGTGTATCACTAACATAATGCCCAGTCCTGAACTTAACATCAGCCCTGAGCCCTTCCCTACTGCATCAAAAATAAGAAAAGACTAAACATGCAGCCTCAAAGGCCACCAGCGCACTTTTCACAGGAGATCACGCTTCAGAATGAGAGAGGGGGAAAAAAGCTAATGGACTTGGATGAGGAGTCCTCCTCTTGCCAGAGGGCTGACAGGTCCAGTGCTACTTTAAATCCCCTTGGTGAGAAGATCCAGGTGAGGAGAGGAGTGTTCTGGTCGGTAAAGAGTCTCTCAGAAGGAAGTACAGTATGTGGGTTGTAGCCAATTTCAACATCCTATGTGAAACTGTGGTTGACCACTTATTTATTCCCCGACCGCAGGATGTTTTAGTGGGTGTAAAATGGTCCCTTTAATACTAAGACACTAACACAAATAGAGCAACTACGCAGAGGATGTTAGCTAAACCAGATGTTTTTAGTAGCCAGCTGTGGAAGCGCTGCAGCACCTTTAACCAACACCGTCTGCTAGCGTAGTTAAGGCTGTATAGTCTTTCTGCCTTGACATGCTCCATAGACCTGAATGAAATGTTGCTGTTTAACAGAATTCCATCTTTCTATCACTTCCAGCTTGATGTGAACAGTCTGTGGAGGACAGACATGTTACTCGAAGAAGTAAAAGCCCGCTAAACAGCGCTGGTTCATTATTAGCCGGATAGCTAACTAGAAGCTCCTGTTTTTGTGTCATAAGTGAAAAGAGAGAATTCACAAGCTTACCTTGATTACAGAAAAAACTCCAGAGCTTGGCCACAATTAGACCCATGTCTCCTGTGTGTCTGTGTGTTTATTTGGTTTAATTGTTAGGAGTCGGCGGCCTCTGTCTGTACAGCTGCAGGCTAGCCCGTTATATTCATGTAGAGATAACGCAGCTATAGTCCCATTTTCTAGTCGGCCAGGTGAACGAGGACTCACACCGACATTACGGGCAGATTGAGAAGTAAACGGAAATGTAAATAAACCTCCCGCTCCAGTCTGTTCAGGCTATGCCTCTTCAGTTCTTTGTCTGGTGTGGAGAGCAGCTGCGCCTCCACTTCATCCCTCCACTCGGAGCGGAGGAGCAGGCACAGGCTTTAACCCTGCTGCGGCTCTCTTACTGCTCCAGGGATCCAGCCGGGGCTCCAGCCTGGACTGAACGCTGCAAAATCCTGTAGAGGACGCCTCTAATGAACTCCCAGATCCTTCTGAGCCAAGATGGGAACCTTTTTTTAAAGATCTATACAAAAAAGAAGGAAACTTTGTGCAGGAACACAGATGACAGACTGTTGCACAGAAACTCCTCCAAGCACTCACACAAGCACCATCCCCCAACCATAAACCCAGCCGAGACCGCCCCGTTCTTCTCTGAGGCTTGCAGACCACAAAAAGGTTCAGTACCGTCACCTACTGTGTTGGAGCTGCAGGATTTTTTCCTGTGGGTAACACAGCTTTTATTATATTAGTTATGCTGCTTTTACTTTTTTCTTTTGTTCTGCCCACGTTGCTTCGGTCACAATGCAAATTTCCAACTTATTGGACAAATAAACACTTATCTTATCCCATCTGATCTTAGATACTCCCAGAAACTACACTTCCCATGAGCCCTCACTTCCAAACACGCCCAGTGATGACGTATGAGGATGCGGTTGGGAAGAAACGAGTGAAATTTGACTTTGTTTTTCTCATCGGTTCATTAATGCAAAAGAAAGAGCAGTGGGTTAGTAAAGATGTTTGGATTATGGGCTGTTCAGTCCTGAGTCAATTAATGATTTTGTCTGAAGTCTCTTAGTACATATAGGAAATACACCGCGGTGCAGTCAGTATACAAACTGTTCAGAAACTAGTGCAATTGCACAGGATGTGAGGTGGAGAAGAGTGACAGGAGTGATTATTGCAGTGGAATGGGTGGAGAAGAGTTGCAGGGTTGGTTTATGTGGTGGAAAGGTGGGGGGAAGATTGGCAGTAGTGAATTATGTGGTGAAAAGTAGGGGAAAGAGTGACAGGAGTGAATAGTGCATTGGAATGGGTGGAAAAGAGAGTGCAGGCAGGGTGGAATGGATGGAAAAGAGTACAATGCTGGGAGAAGGATGCTGAGGATGGAGCTGCAGAGAAGAAGAAGGCCTAGTCAGAGGTTCATGGATGTGCTGAGGGAGAACATACAGGCAGTTGGTGTGAGAGAGGAAGATGATAGAAGAAAATGGAGATGTTAATCCACTGTGGCAACCCCTAGTTTGGAGCAGCCGGAAGTAGAAGAAGAAGAAATTACACAGGACAATGAACCTTCAGAGTGTAGACTGTATTCAGATTCAGAGATCGGATCAGTTCATGAATGAGTAGGAGCTGCAGCCCCCAGGCATGTCTTACCCACTCAAGGCTGAAGTTTTCTTTTATTTCCATCTACTTTCCAGTGTCTGTGATGCCCTTCAAGAAGAAAAATATTTTTCCTCGGATAGCTTTAAGACCTGAGGTGCATGAATATCTTCATAATGAATTCACAAATAAAGAGGTAAGCAGTGTGACATCATATCTTTGGTTGCCTTTCTTTTATAACTGTAATACTTATTAACTATTTCATGCGTTTCTGTTGTGTGATCAGTGTTTTCTCTCTCATTTGGAGCTGGTGTCTGAATTGGGGCAGCAGGAGGCTGAGCGACTGTTTGAGTCTTTGCTCTCCTGTCTGTCTCACCCGCCATCATATACCTGCCTGAGAGCCAGCACACACATGTACAGCCTACAGGACATTCAACAGAGACTGGAGCAACACCTCACACAGGTGTGTGTGTGTGCGTGCATTCTTGTCTATACACATGAGGGTTAAGAGTAGAAAAACACACTAAATTTACAAACGTATTGTAACCTGACATTACATCAATAGGGACTTTAATGACATTGCATTCAAATTTAGACTTTTTAATATGGAGTTGATCCCCCTTTGAGCTATAAAAGCCTGTGGGAATTTGTGCCCAATGATTATGTAGAGCATTTATGAAGTCAGACACTGTCTCTATTCTAGTTCATCCCAAAGCTGTTGAATGGGGTTTAGATCAGGGCTCTGTGCGGCCAGTCAAGTGCAGCACAGCCATGTTTTTATGGAGCTTGCTTAGTGCACTTCCTCAAACTGTGTCCAATGTTGAAGTCATTGCATCGTCAAAACTATCTAGTCCTGAATTTAATTATTAAGAAGTACTGTATGTCCCAATACTTTTGTGTAGCATATATAGTGTATGCTAATATTCTGAGTGTACTTGCAGACAGGTGCTGACTTCACACCTTCCTCCACAGCTGTGTAAGTGATTCCCAATCTTATCCTCAAAGGGGCTGATGTATAGGCAAACGTTTTCATTCCAACAGAGCAAGAGCTTATCTGATCAGTTGTTTGAAGACTGAGACCACCTGATTAAGTCATGTGACCTGCCTGATCTGAATAAAATCTGTGGATAAAATTGGGTGCCCCTGCTCTAGACCTCACAGTGATTAATATATAGTTGGCACATATCAAAATAAAATAGCACAATGTATAGTTTAAGAAATCTGCTTTCATTTGTAGGGGAACAAGTCTAAAGATAAATGAACCCAATATTTAATGGCAGGTACCCAGGCTTAAAGCAATGGTTTAGTGAAAAATTCAGCCCAAATGTAGTCAATCACCTGAGACAAGCTTGGAGCCCAAGTGCTTGAGAAGTGTAGCTGTGGGGCCAGTATTGTTAGAAATAGTAGAAATCAACACCTAAATATTTTCTGTTAAGACTTCTGATCCAGTAATTTAGGTCAGGATCAGACCAATACGGATACAGAATATCGGATTGGTGCATCTCTTAAAAAATACAGGGCTTTAAGAAGAACAAAACAAAAAACACGAGAACACTCAAGACGCTCCACTGGGAAAATCTTGGACTGCGTCAAAGGGCAGCAGCCAATCAGCAGCAAGGAAAAATGGATTGGCTACTTTCAAACCTCCCACCTCTGATTACGTCTGGCCCTTATCAATCATGGCCCCTCATCTCCGTGCAAGGTTTATGTCTGGCCGCGGGGTTTAGCAACGCAGCATGCGTACGAGGCCCGGATGTCACAAAAGTAAAAAAAAAAAAATGTGGAGGATACCTTCAGTTTCCGTATTAGTGCGGGGACTTCAGCGAACAATTATTAGTTCGGATCTCAGAAAAAATCAGCGTTGGACTGAAACCATATCCGCAATAAAGTGTGGGGTTACTGTACTTGTGAACCTGTAATTAAACAAGTCAAATATATTTATAAAGCACTTTTCATAGACAATAGAACAATAGAACAATAAAACAGCATGCAAGTTGTAAAATACAGAATATAAAATAAAGCATAAAGAGATACTAATAAAAGCTACCCAAAAATATTGTGAGTTTTAAGCTGGGCTTTAAACTTTTCAACCGATTGCACCAGTCTCAGTGCTGGGAGCAGCAGACTGACATACACCATCCTCCTGAATCTTCAGCCTGGAGAGAGGCACAGTTCACGCCTGGAGAGAGGCACAGTTCACAATGTATTGAGGAGCCTGATCATATCAGGCTCTATAATTGAGAATGAGGATTTTATACTATGCCTTAAATTCCAGTGCATTTTTAGTCCACTTATGGGAGCCAGTTAAAAGCCTGGCAGTAGTGTTTTGGATAATCTCAATGTGAATTAAACCAAATTTGCTTAGACAAGTATAAAGAGAGTTACAGAAATCAATGCATTTTGCTTCTCAGCCTTAGAGACAACAGGCCTTAACTTAGATAAGATTGTAAGTCAATATTGATGCACTCTTCAGTTCTCCCTGCTGCAAATGGACTATGTGGCTCTTTATCTTTAGGTTTTTTGCAACTCCTTGTTACTCACAAGCACTTGAAAGATTATGCAGTGTTTACAGTCTCAAAGTTCTAGTTCACATTCAGTTTCTTAGCATTTTTCTGTTTCAAACCGTAATGGTTCATTTCTGCAGGCGTTATGGATGATCTGTGAGCATCACTGAGTTGTTTTTAGACAAGGTCATGGCTGGTTGTTTATTATTCATCACATCAGCATATTGTATATGTAAGCAGTAGAGTGAACTCTTGTGACCTCTGATGGTATCCTTCTGTCTCCCAGCAACAAGTGAGCAAAGCAAGCTTTCATGACGACAGCTCTCCAGCTCCCATCCTCTGCCACCCATTGCTTCCAGATGTTCTGCTGCTTCCGATCATTGGTCCTAGGTACGACTGGAATTCTGTCCTTGTGGTGGCTGGAGAAATGTCAGATCCCTCCCACGTTTTTTTATTTGTCCTCTAACTCTGTCCATCTGTCTCCCTCGTTCTCTCCACCCTGCCATCATTCTCTCTCCTACTGTTTACATTTCTGCTCTTCTGTCATCTTTCTCTTTTGACTCCCACTTTTACAAAGATATAGTCACAAAGAAACACACACACACACACACACACAAACAAACATCCCTCTGGTTTTCTCTGCAGTCTACAGTTGACTTCCCACATGGTTATTTAAGACCATGAGAAGAGAAGAACAAAGGCGGCTCAGGCCACAGCTGCAAGCCTACTCACAAGAGACTTCCTACCATATAAACTACCATTCAAAAATTCCAGATCAATATTTTCAATTATATAAAAGCAGTTTGGTTGCAGATACATGGAATACATTTTTCAAGTGTACTAGTCCTGTGCAATTTTAAAGGTTTATAAAGTTTTATAAGAAATAAGAATTTTAGATGTGTTAAAAAAAAACTGACACAGAAAGCTGTGTAACATTGATCATGAAGAGAAAAAAAAGAACTACCACAATGCAGTGATCAAATCTCCTGATATGTGGATGGTCTTTTGCCTGTCACCAGAACAACTCTAGTCTCATCCTCAGACGTCACGCCCACGGAACGTTGGCTAAACGTCTGATGCAAATGGTACACTTAACTGGAAACACTTCAGGAATCTCGAAGTCGTCTCTGATTGGTTGAATTTTATCGCCGGTCTGTTG
>JBBPCW010283174.1:0-10841 GCA_037974425.1 Phenacogrammus interruptus
TGTGTGTGTGTGTGTGTGTGTAAAATGCACAGGTTGCTATTCTTTTATGAACTATTGCAGTGTGAGCTGTGTAAAAATAAGAAACTCCTCTATATGTGTTGTGAGAGCAGTAATGTTTGTGTAGCAGCTTTTCTATGATCTGTATTCCAGCAGCTTCTCTCCTGATTCCGTTTCTGAAACAGAGTCACACTGTGCACACACTGTGCTCCTAACATCACTATTTTAATTGTTGCAATTGTGAAATAATGTAAGAGTGTTGTGTAGTTTAACATTTCCAGGGTATAATAAATGATCTATGCCTCCTTTTTTGGTGATCAATAAAACAATAGTGACATGCACATTTTACACATACAGGCTCCCACAGGTTACAATAGCAATAACCAGAAAAAAATGATTTTTTCCCCCCATGGCTGTCAACGAATGACATTGCATTCAAAATATATAGACTTTAATATACAGTTGGTCCCCCTTTGCAGCTATAACAGCTTCCACACTTTATGAAAGGTTTTTCACAAAAATTTGGTGATTCTGTTGGAATTTGTGTCCGTTCATTCTGTAGAGCATTTATGAGGTCAAGCACTGATGTTGGACGAGAAGCCCTGGTGGAAATTTCCGTTTCAGTTCATCACAAAGGTGCTGGTGTGGACCAGTCAAATTCTTCCACACTGAAACTCATCCAGCCATGTCTTTATGGAGCTTGCTTTGTGCACTGGGACACAGTCATCCTGGAATAGAAAAGGTTCTTCCCCCAACTGTGTCCACAAAGTTGGAAGCATGGTGTTGTCCAAAATGTCTTGTTACGCTGAAGGATTAAGATTGCCTGTCACTGGAGGAAAGGGGCCCCAGCCCAAAGCCTGGAAAACAGGCAATCCCAATACATTTGTCCATATAGTGTATCTCAAATGGTTTAGAGATGTGTTTATAGCAGTATATTTTTCTCCAATCTGTGTCCGCAAAGCTAGGACCATGGTGCTGTCCTAAATGTCTTGGGAAATTTTAAAAGCTCCAGTATACCTTTACTGGAAGAAAGTGAACTTTATTGTAATCCGGGGGTGTGGATGGCTCTCTGTCTGTTGTATATAAATAAAAGTAATAAGTGTGGTGTAGTACAGGATTGTGCAAACAGTGTAACCAGTATAACCAGTATAAACCGGATAGACAATGTAACCAGTATACACAGTAAAATATAAATATAAATAGTATAACAGTATTAAACAAGTGAAAATAGCATCTAACAGATGCAAGCTGTATGGACAGTATAGACAGTATAAACCAGCATACACGTCGCAGTGTGGCCCAAACCCTATGTCCCTATACTTTTGTCCATACTGTGAAATTATTGAGGGCCCTGTGTTACCTACTTGAGCTCCTACATGTCGCTGTGGAGCAGAGGGAGAAAAGCAGCAGCGGCTGTAAGAACCCCAACACATGAGAGGATCTTTCGAGAGGAACCTGCAGACGCTTGCAGCTCTCTGTGCACATTTTAATCGCTTGCACCGGCTTGGAAAACAAGTCTCATGTTGCAGCCAG
This sequence comes from Phenacogrammus interruptus, assembly GCA_037974425.1. Taxonomy (NCBI): domain Eukaryota; kingdom Metazoa; phylum Chordata; class Actinopteri; order Characiformes; family Alestidae; genus Phenacogrammus; species Phenacogrammus interruptus. The sequence goes on from JBBPCW010283174.1 coordinate 1,531, forward strand.
GGTTTACACCAGCAGCACTGGACCGGGCTGGCATTAGATCCTCTGAAAGATATGATATGTAGCGACCAGAAGTGAAGACTTAATCGATCTCCGGGTCCTCCGGGAGCGTGTTTCCGAGGTAAAAGAGGGGGCACGGAGAGCTGGGACGGGAGGCCAGAGCTCTGAGAGGGAGAAACTGGGAGATAAACACCACCAGAGCAGATAAACAGACCCTAGCTGGCTGTCTGCATCCATCTTCTCAACACATACGGTGGGACTTAACGGGACTTCTCTCTCTGAAGATGTGGCGCCTGCTGGTCTCTGGTGTCGCCCTGTTTCCAGGCTTGTTTCTAGCCTTTCGGAAAGTCCTGCCGATCCTCTTTAAAAGGTGGTCCCAGGCAGACGTGGTCCTGGTCAGTGAAAGGTGAGTGAGGCTCGTGATGGTGAAGTTCGTAACGAGCAACAGTTGAAAGTATAACCGTTCCTTGTGAAGTGTGGACAAAAGTATTGGGACGCACCTGTTTTTTTAATGTCTTTTCGGGTCCCTTTGCTTTCAGTGAAGGTATGCTGTAGTCTTAAGGTGGACCAAGAAATTTTGGACTACTTTGTGGACTCAGTTTGAAGAAGGCCCTGTTCTGTTCCTGCATAGCTGTGCTTTGGTGCACAAAGAAAGCTCCATAAAGACATGGCTGGATGAGTTCGGTGTGGAACAACTTGACTGGCCCACACAGAGCCCTGATCTCAACCCCATCCAGCACCTTCGGGATGAACTGGAACGGAGACCGCGAGTCAGGCCTTGTCGTCCAACATCAGTGCCTGACGTCCTAAATGTTCCATAGAATGAACGGGGGCACAAATTCCCAATGAAACACTCCAAAATCTCGTGGAAAGCCTTCCAAGAAGAATGGAAGCTGTTATAGGTGCAAAGGGGGTGACCATCTCCATGTCTATGTATGTGAATGCAATGTCATTAAAGACCCTGCTGGTGTTATAGGCCAGGCGTCCCAATACTTTCGTCCATGTAGTGTAGCTGTTGCTAGGCTACGTCTTTCTTTTATTCATCCTTTTTCCGTGCGCGTGTGTCAGGATGGTAAAGATATACAGTCGTGGTGTTGAAAATATTTATTTCTTTTAAGCCGATTCTGTCTCCGGTGAAGGGAAAATGATGCGATTAGTTGTTAAAACAAGCGCTAAATGCTAGGAGCTATAGAATGTGGAAAAAAGTATTGGGACAGGGCTCTCTTTTTATTGAACTGATGGTTTTTCAATCGTATAAATTGGCACAGGAGTATAAAATCAAGCATCTAAGCATGCTGTCTCCAATTAGAAACATTTGTGAAAACAAAATGTCTCATTCTGAAGAGCTCAAGCATGGTCCTGGGATAGGATGCCATCTTTGCAGTAACGGGGTTCGTGAGTTTTCAACTGTAAGTGGTATTTTAGCATGTGGACCACACTGAATTCCTCCCTAAGTGTTATTGAATAGATTCGCCTTTAGTCGTTAATAGGCTATTATAGATATTAGGAATATTTTTGACACTATTCTGCACACCCCATTCAGGTCCCCCTGAACGCACACTGCAATCTGATTGGCTGAGGGGGCTCGAATGACTGTGAGGCGTAAACACACTGCTGCTCTCATTCACTACATGGACAAAAGTATTGGGACGGCTGTCCCTTACACCAACATTGACTTTAATGACACTACATTTAGATCCATAAAATTTAATGTGGAGTCGTTCCACAAAATTGTTTATGTGGGAAAATGTCTGCCCATTTATTCTGTAGAACATTTATGAGGTCAGGCACTGATGTTGGATGAAAAGGCCTGACTTGCAATCTCCATTCCAGTTCATCCCAACATCCCACGTTGAATGGGTTTGAGGTCAGTTCTTCCACACCCAACTCATCCAACCATATCTTTATGGAGCTTGCTTTGTGCACTGAGGCACAGTTATGCTGGAATAGAAAAGATTCTTACCTAAGTTGTGTCCACAAAATTGGAAGCATGGTGTTGACCAGTATGTCCTGATATGCTGAAGCATTAAGATTACCCTTCACTGGGGGTAATGGGTCTAACCCAACCCTAAAAATCAGGTGTGTCTAAATACTTTTAGCCATTTAGTGTATGTACCAGCACCAAAAGAGCTGTGGAGCAAGCTCTTCAGATTAGTTTGGTGCACAAAGCCTTGGAGTATTGTTAAAGCTTAACACGATCCTGCTATTGGAGGAAGATCCAACCCTTATCGGTTGTTCTGCATGCAGCTGGGTCACAACGGTCTGTTTACCCTTAAGGCAGATTATTTTCTATATGTTAGTTTGTCTGTGCAGTGCAGGCAAGTGATAAGATGACCCTGATAAACATTCTTGTCTAAGGTGCTGTCTCGGGTGATTTTGGGCACTGCAGCTTGGCTAAAATATTGTACAGTTAAAATATTCTGCATGAGCAGCTATAACAGAACTGCAGATGATTTTACAGATTAACAGTCATCTGAATTCAAAAGTCGGAATAAAAATAAGCAATTATAACAATCCATACACGACTGCTCAGTCGTTTCCAAATGCTTAAGAACTAGTTGCGCTAGAAAGCATTTAATATAAAGAAATGAATGACTCTGCAAAATAATAGGCTCTATTTCTGACAGTATAAGATGTGATAGTTGTCATATTATGGATTATAGTTAAAGAGGTAGTAGAATCCTAAAAAATGGATGAGCACTGTACAAGATGCCAGCTGGTCATTGCTGAGTTCAATTTAATCAACGACTAAAAGGAAAATTGAATTCTTGTGTTTAACAAAGTCACTGGCAGCCCTAGTTGTGTGGGAAGTAGTTCTCTCCTGCGTGTAGTTGGCTTGGGTTGGTAATCTTGGCAGGAATTAGCTTTGTGGCTATTGTTAAACCGCTCACCTTGTGAAAGGCTAGAGGCTGCGCCAGTTTCTTGGTGAGCAGTCGCATTCTGAACTGCACGGCACCCCAAAACATTCCGTGGCACTGCTGTTATCAGTTTCATCTACACAGTCATCCTCAAACTTGCAAGCTTTCAATTTGCAGTATCAGTCTACCGCACCTGCGGGTTTTTTTTTCCTTTCGCTTTACCACTCAGCTTGATGATTCTTCTGATGAGCTGCAGTTGATGTTCATTTGACGAGGCCAACAAAGTGCCAGCGCTTTTTAGCATTGCACAAATACAAGAGGTCTGAAAATGAAGGTGGTGGCGTGGCTGCATTATTTGAGGGAATTTACTTTCATAAATAAAAAAATACATACATATCCATCCATCTATCTGAATTGCTTATTCTAAACACTGCCCCAGGGGTGCCAGAGCCAGTCCCTTATGGTGAAAACCATGCAGACCAGGGGAGGACATACATCCACCCAGGCTGTATATGAGGCAAAAACACAAACATAAACAAGCGCATTGTTTTTAACTGCATATAATCCATGTCTGTGTGTATATTTCACGAAAAATTCTATATATTACTAAAACCACTGGTGGCTCAGTGGTTAGAGAGTTCTCCCTGTGATCAGAAGGCTGTGGGGTTTAATCCCTGTACTGCTAAGGGCACCTTTACAGTTCCTCTGTTAACCCTTCAGAGCATTTTGTATGTGTTTTGAGTCTAGGGACCCTGAGGACTGGTTTGCTGACCACTTGTCTACAATGTTGCCGACTTGCATTTCCAGTTATCAACAACAACCTACTTGTCAAATTGCCTATGGATTTTTTAATCAAGTCTCCTGATTAATTGATTTAGCTTGGTGTGACCCATGCTTTATGTTGCAATAGAAGGGCAGCAGGTGGTTGGGGGGTTGCCCCTGCAATCAGAAGGTTGTGAGTTCAATTCCCAGCTGCTAGTGTCGTCGCTGCAGTACCCTTGAGCAAGGTACTGTCCCCACACACTGCTCCCCGGGCGCCCTTGTTGGTGAATGGATTAAATACAGAGAAAGAATTTCACATTGATCACATGTGTGCTGTGTTCACATGTGATAAAGAGCCCTTTACTTTACTTTAGAAGCTACAATTGTTGGCCCCCTTTCAAACAGTCAAATAAATGCTTGTTTAAAGAATAAGATTTTTAAATTGAGTTATTTCATTTGATTATAGTGGAAAGCATCAGTGAGAACAATCGTGAGAGTTGAGGTCATTCATAGCTATACAGATGTGAGTGGAGGACTGAGGAGGCCTGTCTGAAAACCATGAAAGCTTCATTAGCTTTGCACAGTATATTGAAAGCTGACATGATAATGATTAATAAATTAACATGTTGTACAGTCCTGTAAATGATCAGTGGCAATAGCAGTGCACCAGTTAGCCATGTGAAGTAGTTTGTATTTGTATCCGGCTTAGCTTGCTAGGTCTGTAATAGAAAAGCCCTAACGTCTTCAAAGACCGGTTCATGGTCAGATGTTGCCTCTTGAGATGTTCTACTTCTCCAAGCTTATTTTAGCACTATACTGTACTCTTTAACGGAAAAAGCTGAATGGCAGTATGCCATGAATCACTAGGCTTTTAATTTAAGCGAAATTAATTATTTATGACGGAATGGAGCTTTGAGTGGATTACACACAATATACCACTGTGCTGTGGTTATGGCAGGAGCCATGGAACTTAACACTAAGGAGGAGGTAAAGAAATCTGGATGAACTTCGACCTAGTGAAGCAAACTCTGGCTCTTGGGTCACGTTTAGCATGACAAGATTACGTGTTGACGCATGACGTGATTAGAATGTGGATGTGTGCGCAGTGCAATGTCACCCTAAGACTATTATATCAGTATCCATATGTCATAATACTGGCAGTGTCCTAAAACATGGAGCTGTGCTACCACACGAAGAGATTAAAATAGCAACAGTCACAGTAGTGAGCTTCGCCTACCTGATTCTCCTACTGAAAAACAGCAGGAGAGAGCTTATTTCAGGATGCAGTAATCTGTGCTTGAGCCAGTGGAGCATCAGCTTCAGGTGTAAGAGAAACAGCAAGAATAGCATGGATGTAATTGAATGTAAAGTAAAGCACACACCATTCCAGTTATCTCGTGAACTTTTATTTTCTTTATACGAAGAACCAAATCTGGTTCTGAAATATTGCAGATCTGCCAGTTGTCTGTTTTGTTACATAACAGTGTTTAATGCCTTCTGCAGACTGCAATTTCAGCAGTCTTCTAAGATCATTATAGATCACACTGTGCACTGGGTCTGAAGGATTATGGTGTGAATAAAGGCGTGTCGACATACGATGGTGTGTGTGTAGATGTATGATCGTGTGTAGATGTACGGTGGTGTGTGTAGATGCATGATGGTATGTATGTTGGTGTGTGTGTATGATGGTGTGTATGAAGGTGTGTAGATGAATGATGGTGTGTGAAGGCATGTGTAGATGTCCGGTGGCGAGTGTGTAGATGGTATGATGGTGTGTAGATGTATGAAGGTGTGTAGGTGTATAATGGTGTGTGTGAAGGCGCGTGTGTAGATGTACAGTGGCGTGTGTATAGATGAATAATGGTGGGTGGGTGTGTGTGGGTGTGTTTGTGTGTGTGTGAGACGTATCTGTGTTCCTTCATTGGTTAGTACCTACCAAAAGTGGTCCAAGAAAAGACGACTAATAAACTCATACCCAAGGCTCATTGATGCATGTAGGAGCAAAGGCTGACCAGCCTGGTCTGATTGCACACAAAAGCTGTTGCACAAATTGCTGAAAAGTTAATACAGACCATATTCGAAAGGTTTTGGTACCCCTAGTGCAGCACAGCTTAATTTGTATGGGGCTGCGTACTTGCAGACCCGTCAGAGTGCCTATGCTGGCCCCTTGTCCACCTTCCAACATGTGGGAGTGTGAGCATTAGAATTGGACCATGAAGTAATGAAGATTGCCTTATATGTTTTCCTTCATATAATGTAGATGGCTGTGTAAACATGCACTGCATACTGGAAGGAAGAGATGCTCTTTCGAGTCTTCATGTGTTTTTCGTTTTGTTCTTCTTAAAGCCCTGCATTTTTATTACTGTAAATTTAAATTAATGTATTACTGTATTTACCAGCTTATACCAAAGAAAATGCACAAACAGTTTGCTGTACACCCTCTTATGGCAATGCAGCAAATTGTGTAGAAGTTGTTCAGTTCCGATCCTTGAAGGCTCCATCTTGTAACTCACAGGACTAAAAAGATCAGTTTCGAATGTCCTGTGACTTTCAGATGTCATGTGAGTCCATAGTTAACTGTGTCAGTTTTTTTCCATTTCCTTCTGTAGGATTCTGAAATTGAAGCCCTTGATGAATATTACCAATGTAACCTGTTGGCCTGTCTGCTGCCCTTATCTAGTATGAGCACAATATTGCTTAGTTATGGAGAAAATAAGATGTAAACTGTGAAAAGAGAGTTTTCAATAGTCCACTATATTCTACTGCCGATTATATTAAACATTATTTCATCTTAAAGGAATGTCATTACACAGAATTTTGATTCTACCTTTACATTTTGGTATGATACACTACATGGACAACAGTATTGGCACAACTCACTGTTGCACAAACAGGGACTTTAATGACTGTGTTGGTCCCCTTCTTTGCAGCTATAACATTGTCCACTGCTCTTGGAACGTGTCCCAATACTTTTGTCCATAGTGTAGCTCAATGTTGTATCATAGGCTCTCTTTAACATAAGAGTTTCCTAATGACTGTTTATTCTTGACTGTCTGTTTAATATTAATGCAGTGCTTTTCCTCTAAGGATGACTGTGCATTAGCAGGGTTCAGAGAAAGGCTGTGCTTTCCTGCTTTTCTTCCAGATCCTATAAGCAGGAAGGGGGTTGTTATAGGAGTGATAATGAAGACACACTGTCTGGACATTGACAGCAAAGTGTTGTCTTGACCTGAGTGTGTGTGAGATATTTTGGGAATGCTTTCTGAATCATTCAGGCTAAAGTGGTTTTGTTATTTTCATCTCTCTCTATGTCTCTCTCTCACTATGCCTCTCTATCGCTGCCTCTCTCTTGCCCTCTCTCTCTATGTCTCTCTATGTCTCTCTCTCTTTCTATGTCTCTCTCTCTTTCTATGTCTCTCTGTCCCTCTCTCTCTCTCTCACAGTCTCTGTGCGTGTTGCTCCACTCCATTATAAGGGAAGAAGCAGTTGAGATCTGCCAGCTCAGCTTCTTCCACCTTTCAGCTTCACCAGGCTTAGAGAGGACTGGAGGTTTCAGAGATGGCACGATAGTAGAATTAAATTCCCATTATCAGATTGTATAATGATGCATGACACCAAAGTTAAGTTACTAAAAATAACTACTGCAAGTTAAAAACACATCACTGTCTGAACACCCACAATTGGGGGGAAAAAACAATACATACAATGACAGACATTTAGGTCAGAATGACTATTTTTAATACCGAAAATAAAATGTAATGTCAATCAGAACTCTGTTTATGTTTGACGTTTACTACCTTGTCAGCATTACGAGTGGATGTGGACCAATATTAATCAGTGATATTATGTATGTCCTTCCTTTCCGTTTCTAGCATGCTAGGCTACAACTGGGAAACATGCTAAGTCACAAAAGATTCGTAAGGTTCCTGTTGACCTTGACCTTAAAGACTAAATACTCCTTAAATATCATAAATGTTTTTTATTAAAAAGTGAAATATATTGCTCTGTAATATCAGTCGTGTTGAAATGTTTACATTTTTCAAACTGTTAATAAGTGAGCTCAGCATTTGCGCCTCCCTTTCTGGGTTAACTATAACACGTCAGTACTCAGAGCAAATCAGCCTCATAGTATGTTGATCACTTAAACCCCCTTACTGCCCCTGGTGATGACAACCGCCTCACACTGCACTGAACAAATGAGTAAGAAATGCACTATATGGACAGAAGTATTGGGACATCAACAGGGACACTGCATTCAAATTCAATATGGAGTTGGTCCTCCCTTTGCAGCCCCTAACTCCTTTCACTCGTCTTTGGGGGCTTTTCACAAGACTTTGGAGTTTCTATGGGAATTTGTGCCCATTTATTCTGTATAGCATGAATGGGAGCAGCCACAGCGAACAGCGAAGTCTCTTTAGTAGCTAACCTCACAGGCATTAAAGACCCTATTGGTGTAAAGAATGCAAATGCATTCATTAAAGCCCATTTAATAACACAATTAATTGAAAACTGATGTTGGATGAGAAGGCCTGGTGGCAATCTCCATTCCAGTTCATCCCAAAGGTGTTGAATGGGGTTGAGGTCAGGACTGTGTGGGACCAGTCAAGTTCTTTTACATTGAAACTCATGTCTTTGCTTTGTGCCCTGGGACACAGTCATGCTGGAATAGTAAAGGTTCTTCTCAAAACTGTGTCCACAAAGTTGGGAGCATGGCGTTGTCCAGAATGTCATGGTATGCTGAAGTATCAAGATTGTCCTTCACTGGAAGTAAGGGTTCTAGCCCAAACCCTGAAAAACAGGTGTGTTTCATTTTGCCTTGTGTGCCCAACCTCTGTCCATTTTTTTAAAGTTCAAGCAATTTTAAAAAGTTGAACTAGAGGGTTATCTGAAACTAGTGGTTTGTTACTCTTTAAGGCTGTTCTGAATCAACTGATGTTTAAAAAAGTAGACACCAGCACTTTACTGATAAGTTTCAACTTTCAACTGTGATTGTAATAAACTCAAGCAGCAGAAACTCATCTAGGCATATTGTGTCACCCACAATTCTTAGATGTTTTATTCCTGTTAATTACCTTTAATTCTTCTGTTACAACATGTTCTGGTATGTCTGGATGCCTGTTCTTGTCATTTAAACCATGAAGGTGTTTTATAAGTTCAGATGGTATTTCTGCTATAAATGTAACTAGATTAGTCTTTTCTGTAAAGAGTAGTAATAAGAACGAGACCCTCAAAATGAGCTGAATGGTAGTTGGAGGTTTGTGTTCTCGACAATCCACTTCACTTCTGCACTAACTCGGAGGGATTTCTTTGGTTACAGCCATGAAAAATGAATATTGATATATTTTTGATCTATGTTAATGGAGGTGTGGTTTGTAAAGTGAGGAGAAAAAGAGAAAGAACGAAATGGAAGAGTTAATATTCCAGGCCTGAGTGATAAAATGACATTTCATCGACAGCAATTAAAAATTGCTTGATAGAATGTTCAGTAGTTTCATAATGAATACGCAAAGGGTGTATAAGGGTATGTATAGGGGTGGCAGTAGCTCAGTGGGTAGGATACTTGCCTCCAGACCATGAGGTCATCGGTTCAAATCCTACCTTCAGCATACTACCACTTGGTCCTTGAGCAAGACCCTTAACCCCAAGTTGCTCCAGGGAGACTGTCCCCTGTAGTTAGGGAATGGAAGTCGCTTT
>JBBPCW010283183.1:0-10840 GCA_037974425.1 Phenacogrammus interruptus
TCTCTCTCTATCTCTCTCTCTGTCTCTCTCTATCTCTCTCTCTGTCTCTCTCTATCTCTCTCTCTGTCTCTCTCTCTCCCTCTCTCTTTCTGTCTCTGTCTTTCTGTCTCTCTCTCTTTTTCTGTCTCTCTCTATCTCTCTGTCTCTCTCTGTCTCTCTCTCTCTTTCTGTCTCTTTCTCTCTCTGTCTCTATCTCTCTCTGTCTGTCTCTCTCCCTCTCTCTTTCTGTCTCTGTCTCTGTCTTTCTGTCTCTGTCTCTTTTTCTGTCTCTCTCTATCTCTCTGTCTCTCTCTCTTTTTCTGTCTCTTTCTCTCTCTGTCTCTCTATCTCTCTATCTCTCTCAAAATACATCCACTTAGTGCTTTTGTATTGTCGTATTATTTTTGTAGGAGTAGAAGAGTTTACACTGTTAGGGTAGGCGGAAGGTTTTTTGTCACATACTTTGTGTTTTTAAAAGATAAAAATCTGATCGACAGGCTATTGTGAGCAATTTGCTGCAATTATTCCTGTTGTACTCGCCGTTTACTGACATCAGTGTCACAGAAAAGTCATAAAAGAGAAAATTTGCTGTCTATAAGTCAAGCTGCTCAGTGCAGTGGAGAGATTACATGACAAAAACAACACTCAGTCTGTTCTGACAGTGTGACCTTTCAAATACCTACAATATAAATGACATTTGAGCCGAATAACACTCAGTGTTTATGTATTTTGTCGAAGAGTCTGACACTACAGTTACTCATTAGGTTGAATGAGATTTTTCCCAACCTTGTGTAAAAATGGTTCAGTCTTGTTTAGCCCTGATAGAACCCAGTTGTGAGCGGAACACGGACAGGCCAGTTGCTTTCAGTGCAAAAGAAACCTGCATATCAAGCACCCTAATGTGTTTAGTCAATAAATCTATGTGTTCATCCAGACTACACCCAATCACCAGCAGCTTCCTTAATGAGGCTATGTTCTTCGGGACCGTGGGAGGTCTCAGAAATTGATTTCATTTCAGTTCAGTTCAAGTTTGTAATTACACACAGGTGTCCAGCATAAGAAAATATAATGAAGTGAAATAAGGAAAGTAAGTGAAATCAGATGTTGTTCAATGGGTTTAGAATACTGCAGAAACTGCAACCAGCACTGGACACTGACAGAATTTCCCTTTTCATATCCACATGAGGGCCTGAGATGAGATCTTGTATAAAGATGGGTCAGTTTCCTGTCCTATACAGCCTTAATGTGTTAGATATTAGTATCTTCGTGTATTGCTTGTTGCTATTTTCTCTGTCTAAACAGTCCCCAGAAAGAATGCTAAATATTTGTAGAGGAAATTCAGCCAAGATGTCAAGAACTTTGGTGTCCAAGGTTTGCTTCTTTCTTTTTTAGTGCTGAAAATATGAGACACATTTCATGCAAAGCGTATATGCTGCCCTTTAGCAAAAGTGCATGTCATCCCACATGTCTCAGACTGGGACCAGCCATCAAAAAAGTGCTTTAATAACATACTGTTCTCTATAAAAATGGGCAAAAGTATAGACCAAGTCTAGACATCAGCAAGGCCTCCACTATTATCAACATTGTAACAGATTTCAGTTGTACAGTGTCAGAAACCACAGAAGCAAGACTATTATTATCCCACTGTTCGTTTTTAGAGGCATGGGAATAGCTCTGATAAATCTCTTCATAAGCACTTTTCTATAGGTGTACAGGAACCATGCTGTTCCTAAACTGTACTGTGATGTTGCACAGCATGCTTTGATATTCCACTGTATCACAGCCTAGTAACAGTGTTTCTGAAGTGCAGTTCTCTCCCCCCAGTCCCAGAACTGTGCTCATGGAATCGAACCAGTGGACAGTTTTTCTGTCAGAGCTGCTTAATAATCAAAGTCTTTTATTATTTATTGTTTTGTTCGTGTTGTGAATGTATTCTCGCCATTCTTTAGCCGCGTGACAAATACCTAACCCATCTAACTTAATGATGTCCTCGTACACCTTTGCTTTTCTCACAGCGTTAAAGATAAATTGTGTCACAGAGAACTCCCACTGGAAATGTATCTTCAGCCCAAACAGACAGTAGTGCTTGTGCTTTGTTGAATTCCCAGGTGTTAGTTTTTTGTGCAGACAGTAAATTAAACGGTGACCTCTTTCCATCTTATGAGGACTAAATTTCGACCAATCAGAAAGCAGTGATGCAGTCAGTTCAGCTTCGGCCCACTTTCAGCCCTGCCACCGAGTACAGCTCGGGCACAGGTCCCTTTATTTGTGATAGAAATAAAGATTGTTTGCGGTACTGTCCGGTTCCTTGCGCCAGTGGAAAAGCTCCATAAGAGCTGGATCTTCACAAAATTGTAACTAGTGAAAATCAGTTGCTCATTAAGCCAAAATAAACCTATTAAAATGAAGGATATTGCTGAAAAGAGCTATAAATAGGGCTGTAATGATACACCAAACCCACAGGTATCATGATTTTTGACCCATGATTCAGTTAGTATCGCAACTCTTTGAGGGGAGGTGGTACTGCTTGGTGCAAGTCATCCTCATGTTTACCACAGGCTGGCTGCAGAACCCATTCCTCAGATACGGGTGGACCCTTGTCCCAAACTAAAAACACACTCCCCCCAGCTGGCCAAAATCACACAAATGCTCAAAACACAACAGAACTCTTACAAACCAACTCTCCAGCAGTTTTATCACAACCAGCCAGAAGCAAAGTGTCATAATTTCCTTTTACTTACAGTCGAAGAAGGACCTCCACAGGCGGTCCTTGTGAATTTTGGACTTTAACTCCATCTGGGAAGGTCAGAAAAACTTGTGAAAATACACAAATACGGTGTAAAAAAGGTTTTATTGGAAGGAGTTGGAAGGGGTGTGTCATGTATCTAAATTCTGCCTTCCCACACCGCAATACAGGTTTGTGGATCTGAGTGTCATGATTTTGGTTTCATATCGCATATCGTTACAGCCCTAATAATAAATAACGTCTAACAAAGACCCAAACAACAATCCTTTAATCAACTAATTCATCCATATCAGACATGTTTTTCACATGTTGCCCTCATATTCCACCTTAAATACTACAGTTGATCCACCAAAACATGGTTAAACAAACCATCAACAAAGGAGAAACTGATCCATATAGTGGAGAAACTGTGTTTGTATTTTAGTGTGAGTTTTTAATCTGAATTAATTTGCTTTGAGCTACATTTCAGTGCATTAAATTGTATAACACACAATGTCAATGGCATTTCGTTTTCTCAAGCTGTTACCTGACAAGTCCATAGTTTCTGTTTTGACTTGAGGAGAAGATTTGGTTCTATAGTAAACATTCAGAAATTTTGCAAAGCCACACGTTTAGTAGCATATAATGCAGCAGCACCATATCTGGGCTATGCTTTTAATGATTAACTTTCACAAATATGTATTTGTGGTTATTGTTATCTCAGAATCAGATAACAAAAAAGGAAAAAATGAAACAGTATAATGGTAACAATATACCCTCTGGCCTTGAGCCTATGACTTCAACACAGCAGTGGCAAAATCCTCATTCTAGCAATCTCTTGTTTATTATTGTAGAAACAGCTTAGTGTGCTTTGAGGTAAGTTTGTAATAATTTAGGCATGCTTATTTTTCACAGCGCTTGTCTGACTGACTGCATTTGGAATAAGCTGGAGAATTATTATTATTTTTTTTTTTTACAATTGGTTTCAGGAAAAATAGAAGAAATGATTATTTCATATTTACTGTTTATTTGGGTGCATCTATTTGTTCATCAGGAAAGTCTGTGGGTATTGTCACAACGACACGAGTGAACCATGCCACCCCCAGTGCAGCCTATGCCCACTGTGTGGACCGTGATTGGTACTCAGATGGAGAGATGCCACCTGAGGCAGTGCAGGATGGCTGTAAGGACATCGCCCGGCAGCTCATGGAGAATATCCCCGACATTAACGTGAGACATCTTTTCTCTGCACTTCTACATGACACACTCTGTTCAGCTTACAATGTTCTATTATGGAAGTATGTAATTTTATAATTGCCATAGTGGAGGTTATCCAGTGCATTCTCAATATCCCACAACAGCTAGTGCACAAAATTGTTTCATTGCAAATTCTGTTTCCATTAGTTTGTTTCCATTAATTTGAATAGTTACATGCATTTGCAGTCAGCTCCATAATTAATGGCACCCATGGAAAAAAAAAGGGTCAAAAAGATGTCTTTGTGGTTCATTGTAACAGTCTCACTTTGGAAAATTTGTTGTAGTAAAACATGATGCTTTGAGGCTATTTTTCCTCCAAAGAACTCTTGTTCAGATGCATAGGATAAATAACAAATAACAGGAGATTTTAAATGATAATCTTGCTTTTTTCAAGCAAAACACATCCGAAGCCACTCAAAAATTGTTCAGTGACCACAAAATCAAGCTTTTGACAAGGCCATCCCAGTTCCTCTGACCTAAACCCCCTTGAAAACCCTGAGGATTGAGCTGAAGAGTCTGAAAGAAAGGATCTAGGACGCTGGAGAATACAGAGTTTCTGTATTGAGGACTGAGGAAGTGTATTCTTATTAGTCTTTGTATGAAAAGACTCATTTCTATTATACTCTATTATGGAGGCCAAACAAAAAGTACTACATTGGTTAAGATAAATAACCACAAGCATATTTTTCATGACCTTTTTTGTCCATCTTTACCAAAGCTGTGTGTGCATTCTTTTTTCACATAGACCATTCTTTTAGTAAAAAAAATATTGGCTGAACTGGACCTCAAAATACAGAATACCATCATGTCTAAAAGAATGAGCATGCATTCATTCATTCATTCATTCATTCATTCATTCATTCATTCATTCATTCATTCATTCATTCATTCATTCATTCATTTATGCATTATCTAAGCCGCTTATCTTGACTAAAGTCACAGGGGTGCTGGAGTCTATCCCAGTCCTCATACAGCAAATGGTGGAGAAACACACTGGACAGGTTGATTAATGAATATGTGAAATAAATTCAAACTCTTTAGTCTGAGTCTTTAGTATGAGAACAACAGTTCAGATAAATTGTTGTTTACAGCAAATAAAAACACTGCTAACACTGCTGAGTTCCCCAGAGCACACTTCATTTTCCAATACCAAGTGAGCATTATAGGGACCATTACTTTTACCCAGAATGATGCTGTAGATAGTTGTCCTGATTTACCAGCGTATGGAGGAGGGATTAGGAGACCATTTTCTTATTTTTGCTGTTCTTTCCTATCATGCGTAGGTGTACTGGGTTAATGCCTTGAGAGGAGTTTGTTCTCAGATTTTTATCTCTTGGGTCTGGATGGGCAGGTAATTATGGGAGGTGGTCGCAAGTACATGCTGCCTAAGAACACGTCGGACGTCGAATACCCCACGGACAAAAAGCACAGCGGAACGCGGCTTGACGGCAGGAATCTTATCCAGGAATGGACTGACAGGACAATGAACAAGGTGAGAGATAGAGTTAATGAAAAACAACATGTTCCTTCAGTTCCCAGTGCGCCGTTTCATTTAAATCAACAATTTTTCAGCTTTTCTTAGACGCTCGGTTTCCATAAAACAAAACATCCCCGCAACACAAAATGGCAGCATGTTTCCGCTCTCATTGTCGACTTGATCTGATATCCTTTAATCCCTAGAACTTGCGAGCTATTAATCAGTGTGGACTAAGGATAATGTTTTTTTCTGGAGAAATTGCATGCAATCGAAAAAATGGAAACTTTTTTTCTGTTTGACAGAATGGTTACTATGTATGGAACAAGAAAGACCTTCTTTCAATAAACCCATCTTCTGCTAATTATCTTCTGGGTGAGTTTTTTCCATCCACCATGAAGTAATGATGTATAATATGCTGTTTTTTATCGAGTATATTAATAATGGCAATACTTTGCTATTGTGGTTCAGTGTATAGGAAGGTATACACAAGTGTCCAGAGACATCTTCTAATTAGTGAAATCAGTCAAGGCATCTTTTGCTAGCCTGGTGTTCAGTTGCACATACACTGTATGAACCCCAGAGAACTACTTGCTTAAACCATCTCAAGTATTTGTCTTTAAGTTAAGTACGTAAGGAATAGATTTACAGCTATACATTACAAATGTATTACAAATGTGGCACTATTGCCTGACCCATCCAGGGCTGGGGTTTTGAATCAAGTCTTGTGTGTGTGGAGTTTGTTTGTTCGCCTCATGGTGGTGTGGGTTTCCTCCAGGAACTCCAGTTTCTCCCAAAGTCCAAAGACATGTCAGGTGAATTGGGGTTTCAAAATTGACCGTAGATGTGAGTGAAGTGTTTGTGTGCCCTGCCCTGGGCGAGGCCTCATGCCCCAAGGGTACCCCAAGGGTACCTACAACCCTAGTGAGGATAAGTGGTTACAGAAAGTGAGTGAAAAATTACAAATTTTGCAACTGCCAGATAATGATGTAATGTAAGTTAAAATTAGAATTTTTATAGATACGTTTTAAAGAGAAGCCAAATTTCCTCCAAAATATTAATCAGTACTTGTTACAGCACTGTTAGCGCAGCACAGGAGAAAGAAACTGCCTGTTAATTATTGGATGAGCAGGTGTCTACAAAATTTGAACATATAGTGCATTTCAATCGCTACATGCAACACTAGAACTGTCTGTGATGTGACTGAGGTGTGTTGCTTTTCTCCTGCCTCAGGACTCTTTGAGCCAGGTGATTTGCTCTATGACCTGGAGAGAGACAGCAGCACTGACCCTTCCCTCACTGAGATGGTGGAGGTGGCCATTAAAATCTTGCGCAAAAACCCAGAAGGCTTCTACCTGCTAGTGGAAGGTGAGAGAAGCGCAGACCATCCATCTTTCTTCACACAACCAAAGGGATTTCATTTCATTATTGCAACATAAAACCCTATTATCATTAAAGATTAAAGAATATTATTCTATAGGCTCTAGTATTTCGTGGTCTGTGAAGTGCTGTTCTAAAAATCCGATTGCACTTTTAATGATAGGAATACATGTGCTGGTATCTATGAAGGATATTAACTGGAGAATTATACACTGCTTGTAAAATGTTTGGAGGCATTTTGCAAAATGTTTTAATATCCGGCTCTGTAAAATGATTTGGTTCCTTGCAGATGTATTGCCTACTGCATTTTTGTTTCAGATATTTAGAGCAAATGTGACATTAGATCCTCAGGAAACACGTTTTAAAATAAACTTAGTTAAGGAGTTATCCAACGACTACATCGTATGGACGTACTGTTGCTAACAACAGAGGGCATCCATGCAAAAAAGGGGCCATCGATGCAAAAAAGGATGTGAGTAAAATGGGTTTAGGTTGGACATATACATGATCCCCATAATTTTGAGTCCACTTGGAACTATCCAAATGACTCAAGTCCTATCAAATCTGAAATAAAGCAAATAGAGTATTTCACAGAACATGCCACCACTTGGCAACCACATGACCTGGACAATTTGCTTTTATAGAGGAGACCAACAATTCTATTGTGTATTGGTAAGTGAAGTGAAAGTGAAAGTGATAATCTGGTCATACGTGAACACACCACTGCACACAGTGTGAACAGCACGAAATTGAACCTCTGCATTTAAGCCATTCACCAAGTGAAGCAGGGGACAGCCAGGAACATGGCGCCCGGGGAGCAGTGTGTGGGGACGGTACCTTGCTCAGGGTACCTCAGCTGTGCCTAGCGGTCTTGGGAATCAAACCCGGACTTTCTGATCGCAGGGTGAATGCCCTAACCACTAGGTACTTATTGGAGTAATAGAGCAAAATAATGATGTCAACGCCTGCATATAAAGCATTATGTTACATAGGATTCTTTAAAATAGTCTGTTCTTCTGTCTGTGAGCTGAACCTGAAATAAGTCATGCGGCTAGAAAATGGTCCGAGTGACTGAAAAGAAAATATAAGTCATGTTTTGTCCAGACTTGAATTTGGTGGTTATGCAACGGCAAGACCTGAAAAGATCACTTCTGCAAATAAAGAGTGGGCTAAAATTCTCCCACACAGATGCTAAAAGGGAATATCCACTTACCGAAAGCATTCATGCTTAATGTTCTTAGAGGTACTTCAACCAATTTTTAATTTCAGTGGGACAATTACTTCAATTACTTAACGTGTGTTGGGTAAATTCTAACTTAAATAAATTAAAGACTTCCTTAAAATATGTTTATTCAGGTTCCCTTTTTATGAAATGACATTTTGCAATTTAATAAGGTTTAACATTTACTGCCAAAACTGCAATAAATCAGAATAGGGCAAATGCACTTTGACAGCACTCCAAAAAAGCATGTTGATGGTAGATCTTTACAATTTTCATTTAAAACACTAAGCAACAGCACTCAGCAGCACTCAGTATGTACTTTCAACTACAGTTTGCGAAATAGTCTCATTATTTTGGCAGAAGCAGGAGGTAAGTGCAGGTTTTCTTGACTTAAAAGGATGACAGAATGAACAAGATTAAATTCAGACACAAGAAGGGCTGATACTTCCATGATGAAAAGCCAAGGTAAACCAAACAAAACCATCTGGAAACAAGAGAACACAAGAATAATCCATATACTAAGAATAATCCATATACAAGAATAATCCATGTATTAAGAATAATCCATATATTAAAATCAACAGAGGACTGCGGAGACTACATCTAATATCTGAACAGAGATTAACAAAAGAGTAGGTTAAACATGGAGACCAGTTATGAAGGGAGGAGTTACAGACACACACAAGGTGTGAGGCAAAACAAGAGGATGAAGCAAGGAGGAACAAAGGAAACCAAAATGTAGCCACATGGTGTGGGTTCTAAACAGGACATAGACAAAGATGGTGTATACTAAGGAGGAACTATGGACAGAGATAGATAACCAGAGACTAAGTGAAACAAACTGGGCCAGAGGTAAAGTAGAATAGAAAAGGAATGTTACACTACCACCAAAACTGTACGAATTCAAGAAGGTCATTGGTTTGAATCCCAGGACTGCTAGTGGCACCACTGAGATACCTTGAGCAAAATACCGTCCCCACACACTGCTCCCCGAGCACTGAGAGCGAAACATGCGTCAAGACTCTTCTCAGACCTGGCTCCCCAGTGGTGGAATGAACTCCCTCTTCTGGTCCGATCGGCAGAGTCCTTCACGGACTTCAAGCGTCGCCTGAAGACCCGCCTTTTCAAGGAGCACTTTGGCGACTAACTATGTCTCTTTCCAACTGCTAACTTATTTCTTTAAAAAAAAACAACAAAAAAAAAACGTGCCACTTCCCACATGACTTGCGTTGTTCTTCTCTATGGCTTATGTATTGTTGGGTTAGGTGTCGGCTAATTATTATTTGACTGATGTCGTATAGGTGCTCTGACTGCAGTATCTTGGTTAAATAGTTGACTTGGATTTAAGTTGTTTTCAGGTAAGAAACAGTTGTGGACTTCTTAAGCACTGATGTACGTCGCTCTGGATAAGAGCGTCAGCTAAATGCCGTAAATGTAAACTGTGTTCCTGGCTGCCCATTGCTCCACTTGGTGAATGGGTTAAATACGGAGAAAGTATTTCGCACCGTTCACACTTTACATTTACAAATGAATACATGCAGTACATTAACTCTCATGTACAGAACAAGTCGATTTGCTGGACTGCAGTATCTAATCAAACCTGTGTATGATCTAAACTGGTCGTTTGCTCGCAGGAGGACGAATTGACCATGGGCACCACGAAGGTAAGGCGAAGCAGGCGCTGCACGAGGCAGTGGAGATGGACCGGGCCATCGGACGAGCCGGCCTGCTGACCAGCACACACGACACACTGACCGTCATCACCGCCGACCACTCTCACGTCTTCAACTTCGGAGGCTACACACTGCGAGGAAACTCGATCTTTGGTTAGACCCTAATACAGTACTGCTTAAATTTGTTACAAACTTACAGTTGTTTCTTACAAATGGAAGCAATTACACATCTTTGGTATTTTAAGTTTAAGTTTACATGCTAATGTAGACAACAAGTAATGGAAGCTTATAAGTTAGCATTGTTAAAGTTGCATATCACCTAGCAAATTGCAAATCATTGAGTAAGCTAGTATCGCTAGCATGTAATGATCATCATACACTTACATTGAATTTTGATGAATTTTTAAGCAAGTGCAAAAAGTCTTGCTTATGTGGTTGCTGACACTAACACCTTTCTGTTTAAATGATCAAATCACAAACAAAGCTGTAGCAGCCATTTTCAAGCAGGAATTTGTCTGCACTTATATGCATTTTTAGGCAAATACTTAGAAACTCAACATGGTTTGATGCAAGTGGGATGCTATGCTGTTAGCACAATGCTAATTAGTAGCTGTAAGCCCCCATTACTTGATACACATTTTAACCTCTTAGTTATAGAAGAAAATTAAATCAGTTTTAGTCACCAAACATGTTTTCATTTGAGTTAAGGAAATTTTGTGCACATTTAAAATTTCGAATGTGTCTGTGCAGGTTTGGCTCCCATGGTGAGTGATGTTGACCAGAAGCCCTTCACATCCATTTTGTATGGCAATGGCCCAGGATTCAAGCTGGTCAATGGCTCCAGGGTCAATGTGTCCACAGTGGATTACAGTATGTTATCAACCCTTTATCTAAAAGCATCTATTTCTATATTTTATTTGGCTATTCTCCTTTAATAACAAATTCTGCTATTCCTTTTATTTAGATATACACTGCTATACAAGCAAAGTTATGAATAGGAACGTACATCACAATTCAGTGGCCTTTTATTGTTACACCGATTAAACAAATTAGTAGGGGTGTGACGAGATCTCGTGGTACGAGATCTCGCGAGATCAGATTGGTCTCGCGAGATGCGTCTGGTCTCGCGA
>JBBPCW010283201.1:0-10839 GCA_037974425.1 Phenacogrammus interruptus
GTTTAAGGGATGGGAAGGAAAAGACCTAGATGACTACTAGGGTTGAACGATATAAGGAAAACATGTGATATGCGATAATGTTGTTGAGTGTTGCGATGGCGATATCACATGCGATAAGTGAGCAAAAACTTAGTCTTTATAGTGTTAATGTTTTTCTGCTTTGAATTTGCTGGTAACAGACTCCAAACACTGACTAGTCTATGCAGAAAAAAAATGAAATGCAATATTTCCATTCCAGCATGTTTTTTGTTTTTTAAAGAATTTACTTTTAACACCTCCCATAAAACATTTGAACCACTGAACATTGTTGAAAATATTTTAAATAATTTTAAATCCTAAACATAATTTAAATGATAGTAAGTTCTTGGCCAGAAAATTATAGCAAAAGGAACAATGGTGCCCAGTGAATTTTTGCCCTCTTCTCTGTGGCACTGGGTGAAGAGCTTTGGACAAATACCATTTATTGCAGTTCAGTCAATAAATGCGATATGTATATTTTTTTCACGATATGTATATTGCGCATGTTAATATCGCGATAACGGTAAATTTGCGATATACTGTGCAGCCCTAATGACTACGGACTTATAGCTTTAGCACTAACACTATAAACACTACAAAACTAAAGAGACAAAATTCAGGCTCCAAACATGTTTGAGCTACATCCAGGGTAGAAAACTTAAAAAGTTTATTATTATTGATTACAGTGTATCAGTCAGTGACCTGTGCTGCGTCCGGCTGTTTTATTGTGGGCTCCAGGAGGCTGAAGAGTCTCTGAGCTGTGTGGAGATGCTGACTCTCAGTCAGAGAGTCCAGAGCCTGGAGGAGAACGTGACTCAACACCACGAACGAGGCCTTCTCTCGAATGCTGCTGCCTTGCCTGCTCAGCAGCGTGCACACACTCTCAATCTGATCTCACACACACACACACATATATGCACGCAGACAGACAGACACACACACACAAAATTCAGCAAGAAAGATCTCTGGAGCTGGTTTAAAAAAACAAACAAGACACTGGAGTTTCGAACTCTTATGCATGCTGTTCTTACGGTGTTGCGTTTGGCCGCTGGCTCCATACTGGACAGGTTTTTGGTCAGAGTGCTGATGAGCACCTGGCTGGCCACTCCCACAACATCAGAGGAAGGTGTTTTCCGCAGAACCTCTTTTAGCACTGTGGAGACACAGCACAGACAGAGCAAGGCACGCATTACTGGTGTATGTCAGGCCAGTACAAACACAAATAAATTCATATTCACATTCTCAATAGACTGAGAGAACATATTGCAACTGGAATTATAGACTGTTTCTCAAGGCCAGTATGAAGCTGTCTGTCCAGCAGTCTGAATATTTAACACAACAGGGAGCTACTCAAAGATTCACCCTATTAGAGGTCAGTGCAGCAAAAGCTGTAGCGGTTTTGGTAGGAGAGTAGAATTTAGGACAGTTCTTTAATTCTGGCTAAAACCAGGTAAAGAAATTTGGCAAATTTCAATGAATCAATATGGACCCTTTATTGCTAAAGTATATTGAAAACCCTATTCAGAAAATAGTAAAAAAAAAAAAAAATGCTTTTGCCTGTCATTTTAAAAAACGGCTCATGGTGGATAAAGAAATCTGCACATTAAGCAGAATTAAAAATTCATGAAAAGTGCATCCCGACTAGACATTTATGAAAGCAAAAAGCTCTCTATATCAGACACAAAGAGAGAGACAGAGTCAGCAAGAGGTTAGATGTGTGTGTGTTTACCGTCAGCCCAGTCCTGGGTGAGAGGATGCTGTTTCAGGAGGCGCATTTCAGACACACACAGTGCCAGCTGCATCTCGGCAGACTCCGGCTCTGGACGTGTCACCAGCAGAAACGGCAGCAGCTCCCAGCCGATTCGGGCACTCAAGTCAGCGCTGACCTCACTGAGCCTTGGGTCATCGAGGGCTCTGACCGCCTCCTCCAGTGCCGCACACCTACAGGGACAGCAGCGTTTACAGACACTTCACAGCTGTAACACGTTTTATCCTGCACAGTCCTCTTTGATCTAGATAGTAAACTTTAGTTCTCTTTATCTTTTCAGGACACTACACACTGTATCACCATGGACCAAACTGGAACATGCATGTGAGTGTCATACGCACCAGCAAGCAGAATCTGTTGGCTGGATCCGGTGTAGAAGAGAAATCAAACTGGAAACTGTCTCCTCTGGATCCATCCGGTCCAAATAGAGCTGGTCAAGAAAGAACAATTAATAGGTGATGAGCAGGTGAAGTATGGAGAGATACATGCAACACAGTGCCCCCACCCCCCCCTTTTTTTTTATTCTGCTCAGATTTACTGTTTAATCAGCTTTTACAAGGTGTTAGTCTAGTGGGTAGGATACAATCCTAACTTCAGCACACCACTGGGTCCCTGAGGAAGACCCATAACCCCATGCTGCTCCAGAGAGACTGCCCCCTGTAGTTAGGAAATGGAAGTCGCTTTGGATAAAAGCATCTGCTAAATGCTGAAAACGTAAATATATAAACCCATGTGTAGCTTCACTGAAGGGAGATAGTAAATAAAACATCCATTTTCTGTTGGAGACGTCTGGTTCCATTCAACATCTCTGTTAAAAACAGAGAACAATCTAACCCACTCTGAATAACTTTGCTTAAGAATACAGAGGCTTTTTAAGCACAACACACTCCTCTCTCTAAACACCCCATTAAACACACTCCTACAATATTTGATAAACGTTTCCTTCAAACGACCCTGTTTTATCAGCTTCAGCAGTAGAGAATCACCTGCAGAGCTGAGAGTGCAGACAGGACCACCTCAGGAGCATCATCCTTTATCCTCTCCAGCAGGGCATCCTTCAGGAAGGTCTCTTCAAACCCATCCTGTAGAGGGCACATACATACATGCATATCCTTATTTCTAGAGAACGTTGTGTTTAAAGGGCTGATCTAATGTGCAGAAGAGTGGTAACAAACCTGTCCTGAGGAGAGGATGTATTTTACGTGGTCCAGAGCCATGTTTCTCACAGAAGACAGAGGGTGGTTTAGACTGAGCAGCAGAGAGGTGCCTGAACCTGCTAGAAGCTACACAGATACACACTCTAGCATAAACATGGCCCCAAAGATCTAGCACAACATTCAAAGCAGTTAAGACAGTGAGAAAATCTGTCAGTCAATTAGAACTTAAACACCCAAGTTTCTCGGCCCACCTGGTATTTGCCACAGCTCATGGTCAGAGAGAGAAACTGGTGGAGGAGGTTCTTCTGCTGATTTGAGGTCAGTTTACCAACATGTCCCTCTAGAACAGCATCCAGAGTGCCAGGATACCTGCAACACAACCAAGTCGAAGGTTCCAGGTTCATTAAAACAGCCCAGATCTCCAATCAAATTTTTGCTGAATGTGTGACATCATAAAAAAAATCTAAGCAATTGCATAAAAGCTACGGCCAAGGGGAGCAACTCACCTGTGCTCAAACAGTCGCACAACTGGCTGGATTTTCTGATTGAGGGAGGAGATCCTATCAGAGGAGACCTCCACACCACAGGACACATATTCCTCCAGGAGGAGCCTGAAATCACCAATCAAAAACATTAGCTAGAGCAGTAAAATAACTGCTCGGCAGGGTCCTCAGCAGGCCCAGGGCAAAGCAGAGGAAGCTGTCAATTTATGAAGTTCTCTAGGAGTTGGCTAAATCACTGCTATCCATGCTGCTGCACACTACTGCACTATATAGTGAGTGAGAAGTAGTGCACAGGACTTAGAAAAGCATTCCGTAATGTAATGTAAAGTGCAGAATTGTGTGGTGCAAAGAGCGGGAGCGTTTGGCTAGACATGAGACGAGGCCCTGGTTCTTGCATCTCGTTTTTGAGATTCACAAAGTTTGCCAAGTTAGCCACAAGTGGCTAGAAAAGGGGTCACCTGGCCGCTGAATTCTCCAGGCCATTCGTCAGGGGGAGCGTCTGGAGGACAGACTCCAGCAGCCGGCTGTGCAGGGTACCATCCGATCTCTCGTCATGCAACTCATCTGAAGCAGAGCAGACTATACATCAGAATACATCAGAACACATTAAAATACCTGCTACTGTCTCCTTTCAGCCGTTCATTTGACTATTTATTCTATGTAGCGCAGTCACATTAACCCACACCAGCAGGATCCCACCAATACATTACTTACAGTCCTGAATCTGGTGTATGTGATGTAAATATGAAGATAATAGGATAAATTATCACCATAACATGTTTGTGATTAGAAAGGTTCCCAGTTTTACCCAATAAATGTTTTTATATTAGCTCCCAAGTCATGTCAACGTGTGGCTGCTGGGACAGTTTGATCTCAAGTGATGCCACAGCCATCAGCAATCAGGAGTTCAAGAGAGCATAACTGGTTTCTGAGTGGGTACCCAGCATGATACTAGCCACTGTGGTCACCTGTAACCGAAATCAGCGTTCTGCGGAAATGATGCGATGAAGCTCAGAGGTAGCATGTGTTAGCCGTCACCCTGCTGGCATTGTAGCAATAAGTAGCAGGAGAGCTGGGAACTGGACAATAAGTTAAGGTAAAAAATCTAAACATAAAATACTCACCATTCTGTGTGGTGACGGCACGGATGAGATGAGGCAGAAGGTAGCACAATATGGGACTGATATCATAGGATGCTGCTATGGCCTGCAGGATGGGCACCAGAGTGGGCACTGCACACAGGTGCACAAAAGGCCTAGGAGTGGAAACAACCATGAAAAACCCAGTCACCACTGAAGCACTTCCGAGAGATGTCCAGAAATTACTGCAAAAAAGACTAATTTTAGTCTAACTCACTTTGGTCCAACGACTCCTTCCTTCTGGTTCTGGAGTAGGACGATGAGGCAGGACAGTCCCTCACGGGTCAGCGCCGGACCTCTGCCCAACGACTTACTCACCTGGACAGCCAGGGAGTCCACCAGCTTCTCCAGCATCACAACCTTCACTGCCAGCTGAGACAAGATCATGTAGGTAGCAGCTTTATAGTCCACTATCTCAGATTTCAGACCCTGCAGGAAACACACAGATCTGTCAATTTCAGCCAAGGCACTGAGATTTAAGCAGCGGCATAAGAGAACAAGAGACACCACTGTGCATCAACCTCAACAGTGAGCAGTCAAATATGGGAGTGTTTAGGCATCCCCATTAATTAGAAGCACCACTGCATTCTTCAGAGGCCTTCATGGAGGAGTTGTCCCACAACACCTCACAGCTTACCAGGAGACCAAAGGTCATCAAGGAATGCTGAGTTAAAGCCTAACCAGCAAGTATTTGGTAACATCTCAAGTTGATCTTCAGAATTAATCTATGCCCACCTCTACTTTTAATAATACGGGCCCCTTAATGGTCTCTAGAGATCTGATCTTACCAGTTGCACATAGGGTAGCAGCTTAGCTATGATGGAATCTGTGACCTTCTCCACGGCCTCCAGAGCAGGAACGATAGCCGCAGCATAGAAGGAAAACAACACTCGCAGCTGCGCACACTGTCCATCACGAACAAACTCTGAATAGGCCTACAAGAACATCAACACTGTTAATCAGGTTCACATGTCCATGGTCAAGCACAGGCAAAGCCAGAGTAAGGTGGCCTACCTTCACTGACTTGGTCACCATGGTGCAGATGAAGTCCATGAAGCCCAGATCTTTATAGCAGTGGGTGAGCAGAGTGCTTCTGGCTAAAGGAACTCCAGGTTTCTATGGAGACATCAAAGAGTCATGTGAGTAGATGCACCAGGTAAGCATTTCTAATAAAGTGCCCACTAAAGGGAAGCACAAGCTGTGAGTTTCTAATAAAGTGGCCACCTGAAGTCCATGCAGCCAGTGCCATTTGTGGGTGGGCTCATCAATCTTTAAAAGCTGAATGACTCGAACAAACAGTTTGGTGTCGTGATACGGCAAGGCACAGGCAACCAGGCTATCCTCGTTGTACAAGTGAATGTGGAACCTGAAATGGAATCAAAAGCACATAAATGTAGATTCATACTAATATTTACACTAAACAGTATAGTTCAGCGATGACAAAACAGCATTAATAGAGAGACCCAAAGTTTCTTCTATCATGAAATATTACTAAATCTGTAAAAAAAAAAAAATTGAATGCATTTTGTATGCAGTGAGAGCACATACTCTGCTACACTAATGAGAATCCTTGCCTAACATTTTATTCACATACTAGCTCACACTGGACAGGGGTATGAACATGTGCAGCAGTGAAATAAAAACATATTAATAACACGATTGATAGAAAATGATAGTTGTATCATGGGGGCCTCTAGTGACTCCCACCATAGTTTAGATGATGCTCATCAGTGCAGAACAAGAGGTGTAATGCTTGCTGTTCTACCTGTGTATTAGCCACTCCAGACACTTCAGAGCTGGTTTGAGCAGAAAGTAGGGGGACAGGCGGGTGAGGAAGCACGAGATGCTCTTATCCAGCTTCTGGTTGACCTCTTTGGACTGCACGCTTCTCTCCAGGGTCAAAGATGCCTCACTGAAAAGCGTCTCCTGGAACTCCTCAAATGCCAGCTCAATCCCCAACAGCTCTTCCAGCCCTGTGCAGCCTAAACATCAACAAAAACATGAGCAGCATTCATTGATTAACTCGTTCCTTTACTTTAGCAGTGTAGCTGATTACTGGATGATTCTGCTCCTCACATATGCAGAGATTTCTGTTTTTTTCGGACACTATATTTGGGGAATCAGAATGTGAGAGGCATATTTCATGCCCTGATAAAGCAAAGCTGTGTTGCTCTGATTTTAGTGTGGATCTATCCCCACTGTATGTACATCGTGTATGTGTGTTTGTGTGTGTGAGAGATCCTCTAGTACCTAGTGCGTAGAAGCTGGCTCTGTCCAAACTGGCAGCATGCTTCGGGTCAAACAGGAGCGAGGCTGTCTCCCTCCGCGCGAACACCTCAGGAGCATTCTGGGGCAGCGCGAGCCGCTTTAGCTGATGGGCTAATGAGGTCATACTGAACACCTACTGCAGAGAGAACAAAATGGGACTAAAAGTTATTATTAATTATATTTAAAGGCCCCTTTCAATGTACTCGTGGACACCTTAAAGACAAGTAAACCAGATCATACATTTAAAATGTGAAAGAAGACTATTAAAATAGACAAAAAACAAACCAAAAAAACAGTGTAAGACTAAAAATAAGTGCAGTCTAGGGACAAGATCAAAGCCAGTACGCAAGTTTTAAGAGATGAGTTAATAGCACAAGTCAATAATAACAAAAAAAAATTGTAATCATCAGAAACCACAACACACTTTTCTAAACCAGTTTCCATGCTGATTTCAGATCTGCTTTTTGGATTATGAGCAATAATAGATTTGCAATAGACTTGCATGCAGATTATTAAACCTCAGGCACTAATCAAGAACTGTTTCAATATTTTCAGTGTGAAGTCAGACAGGCCACACTGTGGCATAGATATAATGATTAGTGTCAGTCAGCTCCCACTGTTTCTTCAAAAACTCTCAGCATATGATTATTATCTTGCAGTATATAAGTATTCTCATCACAAAAAAATTAAAAGCAGATTTGAAATTAGCATGAAAAACACTTCAAAACCCACAAACTTATCTCTGATGATTTTGACCTCCTGATCTGTGCAGTTAACAGATCAACAGGTCATACATGTTATAAAGCTTTCTTTATCTTGCATGTAACCCTCCACCACAGGTTTAGTTTTAGGTCCAGTTGCTTCTCAAAACATCATGTTTTCATGGGATAACTTAGGGATCTTTAAGAGGCAGAAATCTGGTTCTGTTCATCACTGTGAACAATTCACACTTGGTAAGTTTCTCTAGAATGCAGCATTCATACACAACATGGACAAAAGTACTGGGACCATAACACCAACAGGGACTTTAAAGCTACTGCGTTCAAATACATAGACTTTTATATGGAATTGGTCTCTCTTTTGCAGATAACAGTTTCCACTCTTCTTGGTAGGCTTTCCACAAGATTTTGGAGTTCTGTGGCCAGTCAAGGTCTTCCGCACCAAACTCATCCAGCCAAGTCTTAATGGAGCTTTGTGCACTGAAGCACAGTCATGCTGGAATAGAAAAAGTTCTTCCCCAAACTTGTCGACAAATTTGGAAGAACGGCGTTGTCCTAAATGTCTTGGTATGCTAAACTATTAAGATTCCTCTTCACTGGGCTAGAACGGTCCCTGAATTAGGAGGTCCCAATACTTTTTCCCAGTGTTAAATTATAAAAAAAACAACAACAAGTATATAACATTATAGCAGCCCCCTTTGCATCTCCGGAGATTTAGCCTTCGTTCTCGTCCACTAATTACTAAAAAAAAAAAAAAGTACAATTAGGCCTGTTCCAGTTATATGAAAATAAAACAAACATGCCCATAATGTTTTCTACGTTGCCATAGATCAAGAAGTTGACAGTTCCTCCTCAAAGGCTTCAATCGATATACCCGGCATTTGTGTATACAGCATACTGCATTTCATATTGAGGTTTTCCTACGGGTTTTTTTATTTTACTGAAATTATTTAGGCTTTATATTGTATATTGATCTTGTCTCTGTGCAGACATAAGCAATTTCCTCAAGGATCAATCATTTCTGCTTCTGTCAGATGGACCAGACAAATTCGAATAAGAAGTCAATTCCAGCCTGATCTTGTGTGTCTTACCGTGTGGAATGAAGCAGTCGTTAGAGAAGACGCTGAAGCTTAGAAACGGAATCAAACTGCTTCTAAAATAGTGAGAAATTCTGTTTACAGTTTTCAGATCCCTTATCGAGTCCACATGTGCTGCCCACACCACTACTGCTTCTGCTGTTCTGCAAGTCGCTTCACCCGGGCTCTACTGCCCCCTAGCAGAACATAGCAGAACTGCAGGTCAAGTACACTATATGGACAAAAGTATTGGGACACTCATTTTTGAGGGTATGGGTTGCTCCCTCACTTCCAGAAAATCGCAATCTTAGTGCTTCAGCGTACTATGACATTTTAGACGTCATTCTTCCAACTTTTCTATTCCAGCATGACTGTGCCCCAGTGCACAAAACAAGCTACATAAAGATATGGCTAAGTATGGAAGAACTTGACTGGCCCACACAGAGCCCTGACCTCAACCTCATCCAATACGTCTGGGACGAACTGTAATGGAGATTGTGAGCCAGGCCTTTTCGTCCAACATTAGTGTCTGAGCTTATAAATGCTCTACAGAATGAATGAGCACAAATTCCCACAAAAATCTGATGGAAAGTCATCCAAGAAGCATGGAAGCTGTTACAGATGCAAAGGGAGGACCAACTCCATATTAAAGTCTATGTATTTGAATGCAATGTTGTAGTCAGGCGTCCCAATACTTTTGTCCTTTTAGCCATTTACACAGTACACAGTAAAAACAAAATGTGCTGTGGTGTGTTCACCTATGACCAGATTGTCACTTTCTTTAATCAGAAGGTTGTGAGTTCAAATCCCCTGGACTGCCAGTCACAACTCTGAGGTACTCTTGAGCAAGGTACCATCCTCCCACACTGCTCTCTGGGTGCTGTGTTCCTGGCTGCCCACTGCTTCACTTGGTGAATGGGTTAAATGCAGAGGAAGAATTTCACACTGCTCACACTGTGTGCTGTGCTGTGGTGAGTGAAAATAATAGGAACTTTAAATACACAGGGTGTAAAGAGAGGAAGTAAAACAATAAGCCAAGACAACATTTAGTGCAGTCCACAAATGAATGAGTACATGTTGTACTTTAGCAGTGGAGTCATTTAGTTTGCAAAATGTAGAACAGAGGTAGAAAGCAATAAATAATAATTGTGCAAATAATAGCAACAGCAGAGAATGTGCAGTATAAAACACATTCTCTGCTCAAGAGTACCTCAGAGGTGCCATTAAACCACAACTATCTGATTGCAGGGCCCAAACCACTTGGGCCTAACCACGAGGCCAGAGGTCCCCAACCACAGGGAGCTTCTTTGCTTTCTATGCAGGTTGTTTTTAGTTGTATCTATACCAGTTCGTGAAAAAGTTGTTTTACACTGAACTGGTCCATGAGGCAAAAATTATTGGTGACCTCTGCACTAGGACATCCGCTACCTCGAATGCCTCAAAATCAACCCGAACCAATATGTCTTTGGCAGTTATTTGTCACTCGTTTTTATTCTTATTCTGCATTCAATGCTGAAATTCTGTAACTATACTGTAACTGCACTGTAACTATTACTGTGGTATTGTAATTCAGCAGTGTGAATCAGCACTGTGGGTATTATTTCAGCACTGAAATTCAACCCTGTAATTCAGAACTGTGAGTATTCATTTAATATTGGTTTTATTAAATTAATATTCACTGTGGTTTTATTTCAGTGCCGTAATTCAGAACTGTGGGTATTAATGCAATACTGCAATTCATAACTGTGGCTATTAATGCAGTATTGTAATTAAGCACTGTGTGTTTAATTCAGAAATGTAATTCAGCATTGTGGGTATTATTACAGCACTGTAATTCAAAACTGCAATTCAGAACTGTGGATGTGAATTTAGTACTGTGATTTAGCACTGTAATTCAGAACTTTGGGTATCAATTCAATACTGCCTGTCAGTACTGTAATTCAGCACTAATTTATTCAGTACTGTTATTCAGTATTGTGGATAGTGATGCATGGTAATCACTGTAATTCAGAGCTGTGTGTGTTTTATCTGTTCTCCATTCTCTGCTGTTGTCTAATGTGCAGTACAAATAGAGCTCTTTATACTCTCAGTCTCGCTCTTTCTGTCTCTCATGCACACACAGTCTCTCTCTCTCTCTCTCTCTCTCTCTCTCTCTCTCTCTCTCTCTCTCTCTCACACACACACACACACA
>JBBPCW010283216.1:0-10837 GCA_037974425.1 Phenacogrammus interruptus
GTGAGCATGTGTGGATGTTTTGTATGAAAATAGGGAAATATGCCACCAATGTTAAATAAACAAAGAGAGACAAAAAAACATCTTACATGACCAAAAATCGAGTGATAGGCCAAGGAGATTTAATCAAATGAACAACATATCCCTGCATGCTCAGAAGATGTCAAGAAGAAGAAGGCAGCTTGTTTGTTGAAGGGCTCTGAAAATGGGTGTCTGTAGGCAACTGTGAAGCACAGTGCCTTTGCAAGTTGTATTGCTGAAAATGATATTGGGGATTTGATCAGAATTTATGGTGTCCTCAATGCTAAGAAATACTAGTAGATTATTACCCATCAAGCTGTACCCACAGAGAGGCATCCTACATTCATTCTGCTAGAGGACAAAAACCCCAAACAAACAGCAAGAATCATAAAAATGATCTTTATTAACAAGAGGAGCAAGAAGTCCTGCAACAAATAATGTGGCCCCTGCTAAGCCATAAACACAACACTGAGTCAGACGGGACTATATGAAGACACAGAAAGATCTGTGGCACAATAACCAAGATACCTGGAAAAACCTACTTGATGAGTACTCTGTAAAATTGTATTCTCAAGCAAATCTGTGCTGTTTTGAAAGTAAAGAGTGATTTTTCGGTTCCATGCTTTGTATATTGTAAACATATACATTAAAACTTTTGTTGAATCATTTTGAAAGTATTCGGATTTCACAGCATTTTTTCAAAAGCGTGTGTTCAAGATCATATTAATTTTTAAGTTTGGCAAGACTTTATTTTCTGATGTGCTCCATTATTTTGCTGTGCAAAAATGTAAGGTAATTAACTCATTTGATATTATATACTCATTGTTATAGTGTACCTTTGAGGGTACATTATACAGACAAAAATATATCTGTGCAGTACACCAATGTGAGTATTGCCCCTTTAATGGATGTGTGAATTTGCCTTACTAGTTTGTTTCCTGAAATATTAATAGAGAATCAGTGCTCCGGGTATTAGTATTAGTACCAAAAAGTACTACTGCATGATCAGTTTATCTAATTAAACAAGTGCTCACACTGATAATCCATGCAGCCAAAGCTATGGGTTGTATTGGACAGATAGGCCACAGGGAGTCAGCTACAGGTGACTTCTGCTTCATTTTATAAAAGTTGCATTAGTCTTTCTCTGGAGATTCATTGGAACTCCTCAGTGGTGACATCTCAGAACCTGGTATCCTTGATCTAATATGCAAGTCAGCTATACTGTAGCTGTGTGGGTTCTTATCTTGACACTTCTCAAATAACATTGTGTTATAAGGTATGTTCTTGATTCTAAATATGAGGAAACATGATAAATATAGTTTCACTTGCATTATACACTGCACTATGATTAAATTTAGTTATGCAATGTTTATGCAGTTGCTCAGAGAATAACTAGTCCAGGTGTCTGCCAGGTCTCACAGGAGTGCTCACATAATTTGATGGAAGCAAGTTGTTTTGGGACTCAACAACCAAGCAAAAACAGAATTCAGTTCATGACATAACCCTGACAATTTTGGAGTCTTGGTACTCCTGTAAATACTAGACTGGCATCGTTTGTCATTCCAAAAATCTCCCAAGCTCTGAACGCTTTAGATGTTTTGCAGAAACTCAAATAGATGATCAATAGATATACATTCTATACAGAATGAAGAAAGCTGTCTTTGGAGGCCACCCACTCTCAGATAGGTTGTTTTATTCAGAGTGATAACAATGCGCAAGAGTGCCTAGGGCAAGAAAATGGTGACTAATGCTGGAGTCACCTTAAAGTGTTCACCTTTTCAGCTAAGATTTTCAGGGATTTGAAACAGAAATCATGAACACATGCATTTGTGTTCATTTGACAACAAGGGAAATACCACAGATAAAGCTACACGTCTTTAGCAGAGGAGCTAAAGACGTGTAGATGTGCAAGTGACTCTACTACATGCTTATAAAACCCTGAGGTCATTGAGTAGCTGTAGATTCACTGAGCCCCAGGCCTTGCAATCTGTTTATGCAAGAATTTGAAACACCTACTTTGATTCTCCACCATCCATAGTAAGAGACTGTATATGTTAATATACCTTCATGGCCAGTTTCGGACCACACTCTTAGCTGGCCATTTTGAATGCCCGACTCTCACAGTTTGAGAAGTTATCTTAAGTCGAGTGCCCTGCTGGGGTCACTTATATAGGTGTTACTAAAGCCCCTCTGTTGTCATGTACAGTCTGTATCTTTTCTTGATATGTCATTCAAATCTAGCCATAAGCAAAAGGTTGAGCACCACTACTCCAATTACTTTTATTTTATTTCTCTTTAGTTTGTATTAGATACATTTTATATTTTATATATTATTTTTCCATTATGTTTTACAAAAGAGAAAGTAATAGCAACATGACTTTTTATTTTAGTATATGTTCTTTACATCATAAAGATTTTTATTTCACATTATAGTGCCAGTTATACACTGTAGCTCCACCTTGGTAGCCTAGTGGTTAAGGCATTCGCCCTGCGAACAAAAAGTCCGTGTTCGATTCCCAAGACTGCTAGGCACTGCTGAGGTACCCTGAGCAAGGGACCGTCCCCACACACTGCTCCCCGGGCGCTGTGTTCATGGCTGCCCCCTGCATCACTTGGTGAATGGGTTAAATGCAGAGGAAGAATTTCGTGCTGTTCACACTGTGTGCTGTGGTGTGTTTACGTATGACAAATGGTCACTTTCACTGTATTCATTTGGTGATGGGCAATTCTCAACACTGGCAGGGTAGTGTTTATTGTGCTGGCCTGATTATGGCTTACACAGATTGCACATCAATGGATGCACCAGCAAGGTGGAGCTACAGTGTATAACTGGCCACAAAGTGACCAATAAATGGAAGTGCAAAAAAAGGATTTCTAAAATAGCAGATGGTGTGTGTATGCTTATATGTCCTAAACATCTGTTAACAGCAGCTATTCTACTAATGAGAAGCAATGCACTGGCAAAGCATTTTAATTATTCAATAATTATCATCTAAATTATAACATGTATCAGGCATTTTATGATTAATTGGCTTCATTGGGACGGATGCAATATATATGATTAAACAGTTATTTGTTTGTTTGTTTGTTTGTTTGTTTGTTTGTTTATCTTAATCTAATATGATACCATTTAGAACGCACAACTAGTTGTGAAAGCCAGAATTCTCTGTGGAGTTCAGGAATGCCTTCTCTAAAACTTCAAATTGAGTTTATTTTCAAAAAGCTTTTTCTCTCAGTGAAATTCAAGAGTGTATAAGAAAACATTTGTGGTTGGATCTCACACAGGCCTAAAGAATGCAGAAAACTCCTGAGACAGAAAAATCCAACCTAATGAGGCAATGAAACAATTGAAGCTGGCAGTGCACACTTGTAGCCCCATGTAAAAGAGGTCCCCATTAAAAAGCCTTACTGCATTCTAACAATACTGACCCATCAGCCAAAGAACAACCATTAATTAACTATTAGTTTCATGCATGGAATGCAACACCAACATTATATTACTTTTACATTAAGTGACATGTGGAATATGTGCCAAACAAAACCATGTATTGTTTGCATGTTGCATGACCTCACATGAGCACATGAGGATTTCCATTAGAAATACAAATAGGAAAAAAACAAATGAAAATTGGTGTTATATAGAGCTATTCAGGCTTCTATGATGGAATAATGCAAACAATGTTAAATCAATCTATTGGCTATTTGACCCTTACTTTGACACATTCATTTTTATGTCATTGTTTTAAATGCAGTCTCATGTGCATTGCATTCAACATGTTTTATTGTGATGATTTCATTTCAATATCCATGGTGGAATAAAAGGAAGTGAAATTTAATACATTACATTAATTCGGCAGATGCTTTTATCTCAAGTGACTTTGAGGAAACACTCTAGTTTCTGGACAGCATGAGAACCAGGGGAAAAGTTCTAAAATCTTTATGATTTTATCAAATATTCTTTGCAGGAGAGAAGGGAGCAAGTAGGAACATAAACCTAAATGATTAAAGTGGCTGTGTGCAGACCAAGAAGTCACTCTGTAGGCAAGAGTTCGAATGTAATTCAGGCAGTCATGGGTAGCCAATATAGGTCAGTTAGCAGTGGGGTGACATTTGACCTTTTGGGTTGGTTGAAGACCAGCTGAGCTGCTGCATTCTGAACCTGCTGTAGGGATCTTATTGTACAAACTGACCCACTAGGAGGGCATTGCAGTAATTGAGGTGAGAGATAACTGTTGCTTGTACAAGAAATTTGGTGGCTTACCAAATGGCCTGATTTTTCTGATGTTGTATAAGGCAAAGCAATATGATGAGAGACTGAGGCAATGTGATCAGAGATGGAAAGTCATCAGTCATGACTCCCAAGTTTCTCAGAGTGAAGAGGCAATTTTTGTATTGATATTGAGATGGATAAAAGCTTTGGCTAGGATAACCAGAAGTTGAATCTTGGCAAGGTTTGCTTCGTCCATGTTGATATGTCTGATAGATTATCCAAGATGCATGCTGAGACAGTGTGGTAATCTGGCGAGAAGGACAGTTTCTGCTGTGTATCATCAGCATAGCAGTGAGAATCAGTGAGCGGATAATCGAGCCCAAGGATGTAGTGTAGAAAAGTGTAGGAGCCCCAGTACTGAGCCTTGTGGGACTGCAGTCACACTTGACAGAAAATATATATTTGTCCCAACCATGATACCTTGAATCATACCATAGAAGAAAGATTTGAATCAAGAATGACCTCCATCTGAGATGCCTGTGTTTGGGATTAGAGATAGGAGGATGTTGTGGACAACTGTGTTGAAGGCTGCTGATAGATCCAGAAGGATAAGAAACGTGGATTGAGCTGTCACTCTGCCTGATTATTAAACTTAGAGCAGAGCCATTTCAGTGGAAAGGCTGGTCTTGAAACTGAATTGTATCAAGATGGTCATTGTGAGATATGGATTCTGAGACCTGTTTGAAGCTTATAGGAAGTGTTCCAGAAGTTAGTGAGGCATTAACCACATGAATGATAGAAGACATGATGGTTAACGAGATAGCTTGGAAGAGCCATGCATGGATAGGTTTAGGCACAATATGTAGTAGGACTGCTCTACTTAGAGAGAGAGTCTTCTATGAAACGTTTTTTAAAAATGTTTTATTTTAAAGATCCCTACCCTGAAAGATATGTTCAGTGGATGATTCGTTCAGGTAGTTTTATAGCATCATTCCAATGATCCATTAATTATGCCATCCACAATATTCCTCAAGTTCTCCTGCAGTGTTTTAATCATAAAAGTAAGGAAGAATGTTCAGATTTGTGTTTCTAGTGCTCATTTTGAATC
This sequence comes from Phenacogrammus interruptus, assembly GCA_037974425.1. Lineage (NCBI taxonomy): Eukaryota > Metazoa > Chordata > Actinopteri > Characiformes > Alestidae > Phenacogrammus > Phenacogrammus interruptus. Next base: position 5,337 of record JBBPCW010283216.1, read on the forward strand.
CAAGACCTGCCTTTCTATGGCAAGAGAAGCATTTTGGCACCTTTAAATGGTGTGACATCTTATATGGCGTTCCAATTGGGGAAAAATAAACAAATAAATAACTGTTCCTACTCTGATAGCAATAGAGGTGTTATTTTCTTTTCTTATATTATAAGGTGTAATGAAGGCAACCTGACCTAAGAATGAACCCATGTGCAGCAACAAGAAGGCAAGAAGCAGGATCCACTGGGGTAGCGGGGTGAGTGCATTACTACTGAGCCATTGAGCCTGAATTTAGGAGGTGACTTAGTGGAAACCCTCTTATAGGGAATTAGCCCATAAAAAGGTGGAAAGATGAAAATAAAAAGGGAAATGGCCAGGAAAGGCAGAAGAGACAGGTCTGACTGATGCGTTTCCCTTAGACAGAAAGGAGAAAGGAAGAACAGATGTGCGTGTTTTAGCGCAGTTGGCACGCTGGGTAAATCAACGAACAATTAAATTCAATTCATTGTCAAGAAATTATGATAAAATCTTGTCTGATCCATCCAACACACTTACTGCATACATACTTAGGGGGGTTATGCAGTAAATCTTATGTAGAGTTTAAAAAGAATGAGTCACATAAAAAGACTATGCAGATTTGCCTGAGAGCGATTTGGAATTAATATCATTTTGACAGGTCACTGACTGCTGAAGACTATGTGTGTTGTGGTGGTTGGTGACATTTTGCTGCAGCTTTGAAGCACCATGCTCAGGGGAGAGTGTGGCATCTTTGTTGAGCCTAGGCACACTTAATTTGATTTCAAACACAGAGGAGAGCTTCTTAACTGCATATTTATTGATCACACTGTGGTACTTTTAGCAAAGTTACTGTGAAATAAGCAAGAAACAGAGTGAACACACACACACACACACACACACACACACACACACACACACACACACACACACACACATTGTAAGAACATCTAAGAGTGATTGTTATAGTGTAAGCCACTTTCACTGTCTCTTGTTCTCTTTATCTCTCTCTGTACTGCCATTCTCTTGGACTCTGTATATGTACATTCCCAGTCTTTTGTATTTGTTCTTGTATATTATTGCCATTTTGGTAAATCCAGGACACTGTAATTAACTGGGGGGTCAAGGCAGTTCAGCATCTCTTCATGAGTCATTAACAGGAAGTAATACTTCATCATTAGTTGTTAGTTAACCATTAACAAACCCTCCACTATGTCAGCTGAAACAAAGTCATAGCCTCTCCCCAATCTGTCTCTCTACACTCTCTCTTTCTCTTAGTATCTCTCTGTCTTCACCCTCTATGGGCTGGAGAGCCTGAGTTCTGGCTCATCCCTTGATGCCCTTTATCTATCCATCATCAAGGGTGGATGGCGGCTTTGCCTTGTGCGTAGAGTATATAGAGGAAAAAGCAGGTAAGATTTAAGGAAGAAACTCAGAAAGCAAGGAAGTATTTAAAAGGACATCAAATGAGATGGCAAGTAGAACTCATAACTGAATGTAGGAGTAATGTGTAGGTGGGGGTTAAATGGTGGTGATGATATTGAATAAAATGTGTGAGGACAGCTGAAGGTAACAAAAAAGGTGGTTAAATAAATGAAATACCTCGCCCAGACGGCATCCTGGAGTACTGTCACTAGGGACGTGACCCCCCCTACTGTGATGTTGGCATGTGATGGTCAAGGAACAAATATGGTCATGTTGGAAGTCCTGGCATCCCTGGCTGTGGCCTCAAAATCTCAAAGCACCAGTGCAGCAACACACTGACTGGGAATCAGTGCCTTCATCTCGGCATGAGAAAGCATCATGCTTCCTTTTCTTAGATCCTGATTTGTAGGATAATGTGAGGTTAAGTCTGTTCAGGGTTAAGTCACTTTGCTGACTGGACATGCTCAAGTTTCTTGTGAATCATCCAAACAATAAATAAATATTTTCTGATCCCATCAATCCAATGCCAGCACTCTTGTAATGCCAACTGTACTGCAAACTGCAATTCTGTACACCGCTTTTTGGTTTAGGGTAATTAAGCTACAGCTGATCTGTATTTCTGGAGAAACTGGTGTTTTGTTTCCACTGGTTCATGTGTTTCAGACATGAGTATTTAGTTCAGTCTGTGTTGGACTCTGTTGTGGGTCCACTATCATCATACTGTGATTAATGAGTGAAAACCCACAATTTTCTATGGAGAAACTGAATGGAATTTTTACTTCCAGACACAGAGTCACTATTGAGCTTAATTTTTCTCTGGGCTTGCACTACACCATCCACTACTTGTCTACTATAATGTTGTTAACTCACTCTGATTTCCTGTCTCTTCATTTTATTCAGCCAACGTTTTCTTCCTTACCTGTCCACACACCTGTTTTCAGTCATCACTCTCAATATTTAACCCCCACCTACCCCACCCGCATATATTGCCTATGTCAAAATTGTGATTTGTAGTAGGATGGAGTTTACCATTGTTGTTGGTTCACTCGGACAACACCACTCCCACTCCAATGTGCGATGCATCCATCTCCTCAACAAAGATAAGGCGATAAACCAAAGTTGTAAGCACTCTAAAAGTCTAATTTTGGTTTGCTGTAGTCTTTCTAATGCAGGTTTCATTAGGAGAGGAGGACACCAATTTTTCACAGTTATTTGGCTGAGCCCCAGGAATGAGTACAAGAGGAAGGGGATGTAGTTTAGTGGTAGTAGTAGCATAGCACATGCTTGCATGTATGAGATCCAAAGTGCAATCCCCTGCATCAAGTTGTTCGGGCAGCTGGAGGCCAAGTGGTTAGGGAATTGCCCCTGCAATGAGAAAGTTGAGGGTTTGAATCCCAGGACTACAACTAGTACCTCCGAGGTACCTTTGAGCAAGGTACCATCCCCACACACTGCTCCCCAGATGCTGTGGTCCTTGTTGCCTGCTGCTTCGCTTGAATGAATGGGTTAAAGTCATAGTAAGAATTTTGTGCTGTTCACATTGTGTGCTGTGGTGTATTACAAACGGACACTTTACAATTTTACAAGAGCAAAGACCCCCGTCTTTCTTCCCTACACTGAAGACACTGGGAGATGTGGGAGATGTGGATGGTCGAATGTGCTTGGGTGTAGTCTTGCAAGGCCTTTTGTTCGGGCATAGACAAGGAGTACAAATGGCCTCTGGATAGTACGGTTCCAGGGAAGAGATGGATGGCACAATTGTCAGATTGATGAAAGGGGATCTGTGTCATACTCTCATACTAAACACTTCCCTTATGTCCCAGTACTCCGGGGTTTGGAGCTTTTCTCTGGGGAAGTGGACTCCTACCAGGCCTGAACCACTATCACTCGGGAAGAAGACTTACAGGTGAGGCTGCATTCCCCACCCTCAGCTCGGGTGTACAATGCAGGGAGGCTGACTTCATTAGTAGCTTCTGTTTGTTGGTTCCCTGGAGGATAAGCACTAAGAGAGGAACTGGACTGAGAGAACAAACAGAGCAAAAGCATTGCGCTTCACAGATGTTACCGAATTGAACAAAAGTAAAGTAAAGTGGCCCTTTATAGTCACATGTCAACACACCACAGCACAGCACACAATGTGAACAGCAGGAAGTGAGAAATAGAAGCTGCATGATATACAGAGGATGTGAAGAGAACACAGAAGAAAAGCAAGTCAAGAAAGAAACTGAAAGATTTGAAAGGACAAGTAATGTGGCTCATAACTGAGCACAGGAGGAATGTGTAGGTGGGGGTTAAATATTGAGAGTGATGATGATGACTAAAAACAGGCGTGTGGACAGGTAAGGAAGAAAACGCTGGCTGAAAAAAATGAAGAAAAGACAGGAAATCAAAGTTAAAAATATTATAGTAGACAAGTAGTAATAATAAATAATAATAATAATAATACATTTTATTTATAGAGCGCTTTTAAAGATACTCAAAGTCGCTTTACATAAAATTGAAAAGTTTACAATTTACATTGAGAACTGTCACGATCGTCGAGGCTAACCCCCCACGACTGAGAGCTGTCATGGAACGAGGCTTGAAACAAGGGCTCCATGCTTACGTGAGTTTATTAATCAAAGGAAACGAGGCATGCAGGGCCAAAACAAAAACGAGGTTCAGGAACCACGTTAAATAAGGCAGGAACACAGAACACATTAAGCTCTTAACAGACGATGGGCAGATAACGTGAAAACAAAACACACGGACTTAAATACTGAACACAATCAGAACGTAAAACACTGGACAGGTGAAAACAAAGGACACGTGTCAAAAGCAAAACCAGAAACATCAAATAAATGCCCTCAAAGCAAAACAGAGAAAAGGAACAGAAAACAGACATGCAGCGGCCTCTAACAGCCGCCGACCGTGACAAGAACACATACATACAATCACAAAATGTTTAAAATTACATAGGTAGAGATGAATGTAGTGCACAGTGTAGTGCAAGTCCAGAGAAAAATAAAGCTGATTAGTGACTACTTTTTCAGTGACTCTGGGTCTGGAAGTAAAAATTCCATTCAATTTCTCCATAGAACAAGTTTTTCCCTCATTAATCACGGTATGAAGATGTTGGACCCACAACAGAGTCCAGCACAGACTGAATTAAATACTCATGTATGAAACACATGAACCAGTGGAAACAAAACACTAATTTTTCATGTCAGCTGTAGCTTTATTACCCTAAACCAAAAAGCGGTGTACAGAAAACACTTTAACTTAAAAGTTCACAATATATCAGAAAAGGGTGGCCTCTAGCGGCTGCCGACCAGGGATGTCACAACTTGGACCTACAAATCTGTTTATTGCAGGAGCCTTTCCCTTCATAATACTGAATGGTATATTTTGAGACTTAAACAGAAAAGGTATTAAGGGCCTAGTTACTCTTTTTTTCTGCATTTACATTGCGTATTGTAAAAATATACTTTTTATGTAATGTGAATTTTAAAAATACATCATACACCTGCACATATAGCAGACCAATAAGGTGGATGTACCTCACAGTGACCTAAGAGTGCAAATACAAGGCAGTTGTTTGTAATCAATTGGACAGCTAACCTCATGCCTGCACAAATAAGGCACCTGTTGTATTTATCTCCTAACTTTTAAAGAAAAGGCACAAAAAGCATAGAAGTCAATCTGACTGTGTGAAAAAGGTGCAAATCAGTTGTCTTCAAGGAGAACAAAACATATATGGCAGTGGAGACGAATACATAACTAATTCACTGACAAACCCACCCAGAGGAAATGAATGGACATTCTTCTCCCATCTGCTAGGGTCAGATGCTGTTGATGTGCATATGCATATTTCCTGCTGACTTGAATCTGCATATTTTCAGTAGAAGCGTCTGTTTGCATATTTATATTTTGCAAACTGGCTGGGTGTGTTCTAATTGTGAACGTTTGTCTGTGTCTGTTGTTTTTGTATTTGTCTAGAATGCACACACACACAGACAGACAGACACACACACACACACACACATACACACACACACACACACACACACACACACACACACACACACACACACAAACAC
>JBBPCW010283224.1:0-10837 GCA_037974425.1 Phenacogrammus interruptus
GTTCGGGGCGGGTTCTGGTGTGCGGGCCAAGGGATGCGATCTTTCTGTGGAGGACAGTAGTGCCCAGGGCTGGACTGGGTGGGTGTGGGACGTGATCCGGTCAGACGAGATTCTGCGCTGGCCCAAAATTACCTGTCCGGCCCAAACTTGACATCAGTGCAATGGGCAAATGCCAGCCCTGGGCACTACTGTCCTCCGCAGAGAGAGAAAGTGCAAGTGTGACTGAATCTTCTCCGTTTGAAGCACCACCCCCACCCCACCCGCTATGTAGGCCGCGTTACAAGAAACCCGCAGTGCATGATGGTAAATGTGTACAGTGATTGGATGTCGTTCAGCGATTTTGTAGCACACTAACTACTGGGTGAATCTGACGGTTGAAATTTCGGATGACACTACAAAATGGCTGACTCACTACTTAGTGCCCTACATAGTGAACGAGTGCACTTTTCAGACACATGTATAAGCAGCATTCTAACAAAAACGCTTGGTGCTTCCACAGTAATGTCCTTAAAGAGGCTGTTGGGCGGCAGCACCAGTCTGTCTGAGGAACCCCAGCCAGACGGGGAGAACGGAGCAGGTCTGCCAAAGCAATACAAGGAAGCTGACGGAGGTCAGTCTTTTATTTTTCCTGTGTGTTAAACAGTTTGTCCTTGTAGTTATTTATTTTAATTTGCTGTTCATTTATAGTGCCATTTATAATGAACAGAACAAACAATAGATGTTGTTGCTCATTAATGACAAGAGAGTGACCGTACTGAAGCTCACAGTAAAGTGTAAGAACACTAAGTGGTTTTAATGATCATGTGAGTGTAAGAAATACTATAATCAATGATAATACAGTAAACCCCCGAAACTCACAGGGGTTAATAATAATATAATAATAATAATAATAATAATAATAATAATAATAATAATAATAATAATAATAATGAGTGTTGTTTTTACCCTAAATCTGCTCCCAAAACACTTTAATTTCATTTTAAATTTAGTTTAATTCATTCCCCTTAAAGAGAATGTGAGGGTAAACCTGTATCTGTACTGTACAGTTTACACTGAACTGCTCTCTCCCGCAGTGCTAGAATGTAAATAGCGATGTTCCCCCTGTATAGACTGGACTGGAGCAAGTTTTTTTTTTTATTTAGGTATAAGCAGATAAATACAGCCATAAATTCATTTAATTTACAGTAATAAAAATACAGGCTTTAAGAAGAACAAAACAAAAAACACGAGAATATTCAGAGAGACGCTGAAACTGTTGTGGCTCAGAGCAGCAGCCAGTATTCAGTCGCTTTGTTTCTCTCTACAGTCTTGAAAATTTTCATTAAATGTGGAGAAACACTAAACTCTACAGTGCTGTAGCCGGGAATGGACCCAATTTTAGACCAGTATAGACTATAATGGAGTGTGGCAAGTGATTTGGTATTTTGGAGTTAGATTTCAATTAAATACTTCATTTGTTAACACTGATAGGATTTTAATAAGATGATCCTGCACTGAGAGTCACACTGAGGTTTTTCCGCCCTTTTCTAGTGGGAGAGCCCAGCACGGAGGACACGGAGGACAAACAGGCAAAAGACCAGGACAATCAAGGGACTGTCGCGCCGCTCGTGCTCTCGCATGAAAATCTAGAAGAGGTCCGCAGGAAGCTGGACTGTCTGGAAGACAAACTGAAGAAGCTACAGGTGAGTGACTGAAGGATGGGTCGGTGGGGGTTTGGGGGGATAAATCAGAGCTATATTGTTCAGACTGTTGTGTTAATATCTGGCTTCAAGGTAGATCAAGTAGATGCAATAGGATTAGAAAAAAAAAATACAATAATCTGAGCTCTCTATAGTCCCTCTGTGGAATGTGGCCCTGGGGGGTGCACTCTCCTCAGTCGCCGCAAGATGTCGAGACACTGCTGGGCCTTCTTGGCGATGGAGCTGGTGTTGAGGGTCCATGTGAGGTTCTCAGAGCTGGTGTTGAGGGTCCATGTGAGGTTCTCAGAGCTGGTGTTGAGGGTCCATGTGAGATTCTCAGAGCTGGTGTTGAGGGTCAATTTGAGGTTCTCAGAGCTGGTGTTGAGGGTCCATGTGAGGTTCTCAGAGCTGGTGTTGAGGGTCAATTTGAGGTTCTCACAGCTGGTGTTGAGAGTCCATGTGAGGTTCTCAGAGCTGGTGTTGAGGGTCCATGTGAGGTTCTCAGAACTGGTGTTGAGGGTCCATTTGAGGTTCTCAGGGACTTGATGCTCTAGACAAGCTCTACTGAGGAACTTTTGAGGTTCAGTGGAGCTTGATGGGAGATAATGGGGAAATGAAGGGAAATGATCAAGTGTATTTGTGTCTTGTGTTTTTACAGAATGTGGAGGAGGAGTATCACAGGCTGCAAGAAACCCTTGCTAAATTCACCATTCAGAGAGGCAGCCTCAACTGAGCAGCATCCCATCTGGCAGGTGATATTACCAGATCAAGGCACATCATAGGAATGCCATCTTACAAAATAGTGTGTATATATATGTATACACATATGTATATAATCAAGTAACATAGCAGTTACTCTAATTATTAATCAGGTATATAACAATAAAACTGAGCCACAAGAGAAATGTAGCCTTTCAGAAACACATTATTGGAAAAGCATTGATGGGTGCGGCCATCAGTTTCTGTAGGAACATTTTAAATATCACAGTATCATGCAAATTGCCAAGTAATTATTGGTGCTTCATCAAACAGTACATTTTAATTTAATGAGGCAACATTGACAAAAGTAATAATACCTGACCTTGAGTGAAGTTAGAGCTCAAGCAGTTGTTAGAGCTCATATTACTGACATCCATGCAACTTGAGGCATATTATATGTGAAAATACAGCAATGATAAAAAAAAAAAAAAGAGACTGCATCATTTTTTTCCTCGTTTTTGCTTGTGTAGTGTGTGCGTGCATGCGTGAGTGCGTGAAGAGTGAAGCTGCTGGAATACAGACCTTAGAAAAGCACATTGACACACACTCACTCACACACACACACACACATTCATATTCACATACACACACACTCACACTGACACACACGCACACACACTCACACTGACACACACGCACACACACACAACCGCAAACTGTACAGTCAACAGTGAACAGAACCGAAGGGGAAGGTGATCTCTTGGTTTACTGTGTGTGTGTGACTCTGTTACTGTGTGTGTGTGTAAATATGATGAACGCTTGTGTTTCCACAGATCGCTGTTTGTGCCGACGAGACGTGTGACAGCTGCTTTTGAGGAATACCTTGATTGATTAACTCTGCCTGGAACGATCTACTCTCCGCGCTCGCCTCCTGCCCCTTTGCCCTTTCTGGAGACTCCGGCCTGTAATTCAGTGCAGAACTCCTCTAGTGTTGTGTTTGTGTGCGCATGCGTGGGAATGCAGATGCATGCGTGTTACAGGAGACGCTTGGATCAGAGGCCACTTTAAAAATAAGCAGTTTAAGCAGTTTTCTTGCACATGCACTCTCTCAAAGTCTCCGATATCTATTTTCAGTTTAGTGGCAAAGGGAGTTCTGTACATAAAGAGAAGAGTTTGTTCATTATCTTTGATGCATAAATGGCCCAAACCCCAGTGAAGAACTGAGTTTAATAAGGTAGTTTTTGCCGACTTGATTTCTTTCAGGACCAGTTTTAGCACTGTCAGGTTTTCCCTGTATTTAGTAGAAGAAAAACAAAATCAGATGAACAAGTCTCTCCCTTTTTTTAAACAGGTCTTGTTCTTTTACTACATGCAGGGAAATGATTGTCTAACACATATCAATTAGGTTGAAATGCTGGAGCATTCTTTAATGTGCATATTTACTCATTTATGACTGTGTGTGTGAGATCGAAAAAACGAGAAAGACCCGAAAGTAAGTTAGAGATAAAGAGATCATGGAAAGTGCAGCGATGAATTCTTTAGGTTTGTGTGGAACGACGGATGCTGGGTTGGACACATTGTAAAGGAGTGCCAGTCTGTTGTAAAGGAAGAAAGAATTTGCATGTGGTGCACTCTACAGTTACAACTTGGAGATTTTTTTAAAGTAATGGACTCTCATGGCCACTGTGGTGCGTTTTGTCCTGTGAGAGCTTGCGAGTGTGAATGAGTGGGTCTTTGAGGTGCTGTTGGAATAGTTACAGAGTTTTTAATGTTACATGCTGTTTATACACATTCTTAGTAGCCTTCTTAGCACAGGACCAAAGAGATAAGTACACATAAGCAAATATGGCAGTTAGGCAGTCTTTGTGAATTATTCAACATGTAACCATATAAGGATGTGCAAGATTTGGCTGTACCTGACATGCCGAAAGCAACACCCTGCTTTCATTTGTCCCATAACCCTGAATCTTCCTCACATCAGGTGAAGTTTTAGCCAGTGACCAATGAATACAAAAATGATGTATGAACTGATATTTTATATATATATATATATATATATATATAGATAGATAGATAGATAGATAGATAGATAGATAGATAGATAGATATACCTCTAGCCTGTACTGTGTGTGTGTGTAGTCTCATTTTATATCATTTTATAGCTTACCTTTAATGGACCACCTAATCTCTGCTACCTTCAAGCTACTAAAGTATATATACATGCCGCACCCAGAAACGTTTTTTCTTTCTAGTAACTGTTGCAAGGTTGGATCAACTGAGTTCAGGTTCGGCGCTGCTACCTTGAGTTTAACGTTTCTATATTTTCAACACAGAGCTGGACTATGCTGTAAATAATCTACAACAAATGTATCCAATTCCACTCAATCTGACCGTTTTATCTCTCAAATAAAAAAAGAATAAAGGCAAAATAAAATCTTTAATAATAATATCTTCTAGAGTTTGATATTTTGACAAAAAACAGGGTGGTGCTCTGAAGATTTCTTGCCAGCTGCTAAAGAAGGGTTGGAGCATTTGAGCTGTTGACAGGAATTCATTTTGTTTGTGTGAACTGTAACGAAAACACAAGCATTGGTTCTCTGCAGGCCATTTTAGCCAATACTGTTTAAGGATTGCATCGAATGAATTTGCATTTGCATTGTAGTAGCGACTGATTTCACAAATGACACGTTTTTGTTTAAATAATTATACAAGTACCAAATATGCTTTTTATCATTGAGTAGTTAGAACAATGATGAAATGTTGTTACGTTGCTGTTTCTCACACACACACACACACGCATGTATAAACCATAATATACTATAATTTATAGTATTTGCAAAAACGGGTTCTGCAGGTAGTGAACTTTTTTTTTTTGTTTGCAGACGGCATCTAACAGCAAATAGAAGAGAGAAAATGAACTTAAAGCAAGAAAGTCTGACTTCACAAAGTGCTTTTATGACATTTATTTAGAAAAGACACACACGCACATGTATCGGTATATGCGGACCTATCAATAGTGCAGGGTGGCTTGTGCAAAGGATTTCATGTTTTTTTTTTACATTTTTTTATTTTAGTGTTCTGTCACAAGGGCTGTCTAGTGAACCTAGTGGTGCTCTTCCTCTTTTTCATCACCAGCGGATAAAAGGCAAATATGCCTGTGTTTCACTTCCACGTTCACAGGGTGTGTTACCCACAACACACATCATTTTTAGTTGCATTTAAAGCATTTGCAGCAATTAGTACATTAGTAGGCTTAACTGTAGGAGCACGCTTTTTACATTCTATTTGTTTCACATTTCGGCTCCATTCCTGCTGCTTCCGCGTAATGCTGTGTACATTTTTTGTACATTTCTTTTTGGGGGGATTATTGTAACCCCTGTGCTGTCAATCCTCAGAAATGATTATGCAAGAACTATTATGTGTATTTGGGCTTTGATCTTATGTAAGATACTTTAATGGAATTGAGGTACTTTTTATTATAACTGTAATTTCCTCTTTTTTTTTAATAAATGAATTTTTAAAAGCAGTTTGTGTTTTGTTACACATCGTTATCATGATGTGTTTGCATATTAATATTCTATAAACCGAAAAGTTGACTTTATATATACTTTAGTATACTTTATATCCTGATAGTGTGCGTATGGTGGTGAGGAAAAGTAAAATTTGACTGAATTTCATATTATATTTAGCAAACGATTTTGTTCAATTTACAACAGAAGTCTGAGACATTAGTGAGAAAAAGCTGTAGGAAGAAATATCGGGTGAAACCAAGACTGTCTGGTTGGCCCAGATAGAAAGAGAGTCTCTATGTTGAAACTAACAATAGGAGGCCTTTGTGTACAGACTTAATCACTGCTGAACAAATTGGCCGTCTATAGCTAACAGAATAGGCACAGTTAGAGTCATTAGATGTAGTTTGTGTTGGAATCAGTGTAAGGGGGAACAGTTTGTTAGAGGTTGTTTTGTTGGAGTCTGAGTGAGGAGTAGTTTGAGAGTTTCAAACTACTGTTGCAACAGGAGCAGCAATCTCCAACAGAGCTTTTGAACAGCAGTTGCCCTTGACTGGGGGAGGAACACATGGGGAGTTCAAAGCAACTGAACCAGTTGAGGACACTTGGAGAAAGTAATCCCAAGTTATCCCCAGCAAATGTAGATCCAGGACAAGGTATCCCCTGGATCCCCAACAGTGATTAGTCAGGCAGAACATAAGCTGTGGATCCCTTCTGGAGAAGATGGTCCAAAGAAAGTTAAGAGGGAGAAATACAATTATTTCTGTTTAAGTTTACAGTGTACAAATGTATAACTGTTAGGAGTGCAAGTTTGGCTCACTATAGCAGCCTATAGATTGATTAGATCCAAGGGTAGACATGAGACCTCCCTGAGACACGAACCCTCCCACTCCACTGTCAACAAACCAGAATGGTGGGATAACATCACCAATCTCAGTTTACTATTCAGTCAATTCTGTTAAATTTTATTTAAACAGCGCTTTTTACCACCAATGTTGACACAAAGCAGCTTTACAGAATCCAAGCCCAAAGCCAACAGTGAGCAAGCTGAGGGCGACAGAGGTGAGGAGAAACAACCTAAAGCTGGAGGAAGAAACCAAGGCTCAAGGTTGATCCAGAGAGTGAGAAAAAGAGACTATTGGAAAAACTAACAATAGAAATCCTTTGTGTTGGACAGATTGAGCAGCTATGGCTACAGGTTGGTACGGTTAAGAGTTGGAGTTCATTTTTGTTGAAGTCTGTGTGAGGAGTAGTTTGAGACCAACAGGAACAGCAATCTCCACCAGAGCTTTTAAACAGCAGTCGCCCTTGGCTGGGGGAGGAGCACGTGGAGACCTAGAATCCTGATTACCCCTAACATTCCAGTTCTACATCCATTATCCAACGAGAAAAGTTCATTACGAAAGGCCTGACTAAACAAATAGGTCTTCAGGCCAGACTTAAAAACGGGAAGGATATTCCAAAACTGGGATATTCCAAAACAGAGGTATTCATGTGTGAGGCTGTTCAGGGCTTTGTAAGACGATAATAAAATTTTATATTCAATGCGAAATGTAATAGAAAGCTGACAGTCATGTCGCCTTTTTTTTGTCATAGCTTACTCACTACGACCTGGACTGGTTGTAAAAAGTGTTATATAAATAAAATTGAACTGTAAGTCATTAGTTACACAGTCGTACAGTCATTAGTTACATGGACAGTCCCCCTAAGGGTTAAGTGTCTTGCTGAATGACACAATGACGGAGGGGAGGAGGGAGTGAACCTGCAACTATGTGGTGATCAGGTTCATAGGCAAGTGTTTTACACACTAGGTTACTGAATAATACAAAACGATTAAGATGAAGTTCATATGTGACGAGGTAGTGATCTGCAATTACTGTGGAAGAATAGCTGTGTTATAGATATTAACACCAAGAGTCAGGATTAAATCAAGTGAGTGACCATAGTAGTGAGTAGACCCTGTTTCATTTGAGGAAAACCTACAGCTTTTAGGATTAAAGCAAATGTAGATTTCAGTGGACTGAGTTCTTTTTCAAAGTGCTTTTATCCAAAGATTACTTCCATTCCCTAACTACAGTGGGCAGTTTCTCTGGAGCAACTTGGGGATAAGGGTCTTGCTCAGGAAGCAATAGTGGTGTGCTGAAGGTAGGATTCAAACCCATAAGCTCTTGGTCCAGAGGCAAGTATCCTACCCACTAGGCCACAACACCCCATGGATCTTATTTGTTAATGTTAAGAAAAGCAGTTTCAGAGAAAGTGAAGGTGAAACCTGTTTTCTGATTAAGACACATCTGATTAAGTGCACATCTGTAAATGAGTCCTGTAGCTCCCACTCCATTACTTAGTCTTGGATTGTGTATGACGTTATAGTTGATAGAGGTGGCCTCACTCAGAGCAACACACTCATCAGGTCTAATCCAGGTCTCTGTAAAGCATCAAAATTCTGATCAGTGACCATTTCATTAACAACAACAGTTTTAGGAGCGAGAGATCTGATGTCCCAGCTTTAGATCTAAGGTGCTTAAATTGCTGGCTGTTTAAGAAAGACTAATTAAACTATTAAAACAGACTTGTTGAGTTTTTCTACTTTAGCGTTCAGTCTGGGGGAGAGACACAGTCTCTAATCAGTGGCTACAGTGAAAACACAGATTCACAACACACCAGTGTGACCAGAGTAACTGTTTACTCAAAAATAATATATACACAAACATTTTTAAAACTGCAAATGTTATGATTTTTTTTAAATTTTACAAAATGAAGGGTGTTCATTTTAGCATTACAAAATAAATGTCAACAGATTTGTACTTTCCATCTCTTTCAGAGAGAAGAAAAGAGGGTGGGGAAGGTTAGGTGGGGGACAAATGAGTGGGAGTGAACAGACAGTGTCACAGTATCACAGTGTGAAGATCTGAGAAAGGCATTAGGAGTTTTTGGCACCTGCGGGGCGAGTACAGTAGAAGATGGAGGCCAAAATGTTGTTCGTGCTCTGTTCTGTTTTGACGGGTAAGTTTGCACGTAATAGAAGTCTAAATGTGTGAAATCTGGCTTCTGTTTTCCTTAACGATCTTTGGTCAACAGTATCAGTTCCATAGGCTTAACTGACTTATCACCCAAACATAGTGGAGTGCCGTTCTAAAGCAGTGTGTTAAAGTAAAGTCATAGACTAGAGGATTTCTTTTTGCAGTCTTGTTTTCGATTTCTAGCTGTAGCTGGTTTATTTAATTTGCCTTGGTCTTGTTTGCCACAGACCAGAGACAATGTTTCCTGTCTTGCTCCACTGGAGCTTATCTCCTGTCAAACAGATGTTCGACGGCCTTTTTCCATTTCTTTACATTTGAACACAGCACCTTGCTTTGTTCAAATATTTTAATGAATACTTGAAGATACATGAAGATGCACAGTTTTCCTCCTCCACTCCAGAAGTAGTGCACTGACCAAAATATTAGTATTGGTTTAGATATTGAAATTTTCTTGTTTAGTTTTGTATTGTAGTAAAATGTAATGGAAATGTAGGTACTCCTCTCATCAATATGTAAACCTAAATCTTCACATGTCTGTATCAATCTGTCTCAAGTTGATAAAGGAATGGACTTACATTTACATTTACATTTACAGCATTTGGCTGACACTCTTATCCATAGTGATGTACATCAGTGCTCAAGTCCACAACTGTTTCTTAAACCTGTAAACAGCTTAAATCCACATCAGCTATTTATCCGAAATACTGCACATGTCTAATAATACCTAGCCAGCACCTGCCAAACAATATCTGAACAATACCAGACATAGAAAGTCAACAATTAAGACAAGAGTAAGAATGTTATTTTTAATTTTTTAATTATTTTTAAAAATATTTATTTAATTCATTTAATTCATTTTTAATTAAAAATTAAATTTTTTCTATTAAAAAATGCTGTAAAATATGAGACATAGTAAACCGCCAAGGTGCTCCTTGAAGAGGTGGGGCGACGCTTGAAGACAGGTTTGACGTGTTGTTATCTATAAAGAATATCCAGTGTTATGGTTGATGGTGAAAAACCAATAGTAGGGTCTACTTTAAATTATAAATATATTTCTGTACCTTCCATTATTATAGATTATAGATTTCTGTACCAATTCTACTGTCATACCATGTCAAACAATCTATCTGAGATGACTTACTCATAATGGTTTGAGGAAAATTCTAACTGATGCTAATTGATGTTACTCCCAGCTCAAGTGCGAACCCATAGAGAGGAGACAGGACACCAAACTGGTCTCGGCTGTCTTCAGTTTGGCTGAGGAACATTGTGTGCATGTTGTTCCCCTCTGAATGATCTCTGAAGTCCTTGTTTGTCTTACTTACCTTTATCGTTCCAAGTTGCTGCCAAAGCTGAACGTCTGACAGTGAACCTGGAGAGTGACCGTCCCTCCTTGAGGATCCCGGTGTCACACACAGCCACTATTGAATGCTGTTACAGCTGCACAGGAAGCCTGGACGTCACTTGGATCCGGACCATCATGAAAAGTTCCAACGAGACTTTAGATAACGAAGTCAAGCCAGATGAACGAGTGAAATTTATTGTCCCAGAAAAAGATAAAAATGGTGTGAAATGTAGTTCTCTGGTGCTGAAAAATGCCACCGTGTCTGATATCGCCCTGTACCGGTGCATCCTAAACCATACAGACATGGCAGCTGTTCTGACGCCCGGCACCTTCCTGCAGGTGTTCGGTGAGTTTGAAATGGTGTAAGGGCTTATTTTGTATCTCCTGTAATTCTTCATCTTCATACCGCTGGCAAATTTTGACTTTTATTCAACCAGCAAGTTTCTTCTTGACTGGAAATGACACAGGCGTCTCCCAGAAGAGAATAAGACGATGTACAAGAAGCGCCAGTGTGGAGAAAAATATTTCTCAGCTTTTATTTACATTTGAACAGAAAGTGGCATGTCCAACATTATTTATACTCTT
>JBBPCW010283265.1:554-10835 GCA_037974425.1 Phenacogrammus interruptus
AATTTGGCTTTGGAATTGAAAACAGTGAGTCCACCCCCCCCCCCAACCCCCCCCCCCCCCCCCCCAGCCCAGACGTGTTGCTCGCCTTGCCTTGTGTTGTTTTAATTTTGCTTGATGCCCTCCCCCTTGCCTTGCCCCCCTCCCCACTTTAGCCCCCTCCGCCCCCCCTCAGGACGTCCGTCTGGAGAGTTTGAGCTCCACCAGCATTAAGGTGAGTTGGGTGGCCCCGCCCGCAGCCAGTCGCCACGGCGCCATCGTGCGCTACAGCGTTAGCTACCAGGCGGTGAGCGGGGAGGACACCGAGCGGCACGAGGTGAAGGACATCGGGGCCGACGCCCTCAGCTACGTGCTGGAGGGGCTGGAGAAGTGGACGGAGTATCAGGTGTGTGTGAGGGCTCACACTGACGTGGGCCCCGGCCCCGAGAGCCCAGCCGTCCGCACCCGAACCAAAGAGGACGGTAGGTCTGAGAAATACGCCCCGAAGTCCAGACACCAGCTGGACTCACTTCAGAGTTCTCCATCCTCCTTCGTCTCCTCTAACCTGCTGGTTTTCTCCACTTTCTGCTGCGTTTAACCTTCCGCTCTTCTCACAGCTAATGTCTTTCAGCTTTGACAAAACAATGGCGATGGTCTCATTCACTGTTAACGGGACGTTTTAAAGAGTAACACCAATGAAACTGTAGAAAAATGTAAAGAAGTCTTTTCTCTCACTGCTCTGATCTTCGTTTGTCTCAGATCATCAGATGCTCAGATCAACCAGAAGATCCAAAAGAAAAGCCTGAACAACATCAGAAATGTGTCTCCGTGATCAAATTCAAGTCTCAAAGTCAGACAGTTTTGATCTATAAGGTTGTTATAAGAAACTGAGAATCAGACGAGAACAGCAGAAGAACTTCTGTCTTGAGTTGAGTTTTTTTGGCTCCTTTCACAGCTCGCATCAGTCTTTTCTTTATCTGACCCGAAATAAATCATCTTCTTATGTGGAGATTATTGAGTCTGACTTGTTTCTCTTAAACCACCGTTTAGGAGAAATAAGGAGAAGTTCTCAGTTTCTTCACTTTAACAGACTTATGGATCAAAACTGTCTGACTTTGGCAGCTTAGAGAGTCAAATTTGATCCCTGAGACAAATTTCAGGTTCATTTGTCAGAAACTTAATCTTCTGGATCTTCTGGTTGATCTGAAGACCTGAGCAGAATTAAGGTCTTAAACTGGGATCGGCCTGAGATTAGAGAAGCTCTTTCTCAGGAGCTGAATTTAAGAAGCGGGTGAAAATGGTCAGAATCTCAGATTGATGTTAAACTGAGCTCAGTTCTGTGTGAGAGAAACAGGCCAGACAGAGAAGAGTCTTATTTTGAATTTTTCATTCGATGTCTGTCCGAGGTTTCCACGGTTCAGTCCCCTGTCCAGCAGCCACTAAACCCTGAAAACTCTGTAAGGGAATGAAAAAACGATGATGGTGAAAAGATTGTTGGTGTTGCTCTTTAAGATGTGTGGAGCGTCCGTCATTTGGTCACTTCACATCTTCTGCTTGACCTCAGTCTAACCTGTGTTTTTCTCTGATTTCTCTTTCCACTGTCATCCTTTCACAGCTTATGTCTTTAATCCTATTTTGTCTTCGCTGTTGATGGGTTTTCCACTGTTACGCCAAAACATTTATGCCTTTTGTGGTGTTCAGGTTAGATGGTCTGTCAGTAAGGAGATTCACCATCATCTAAGCATCAGTATGGATTGACATGCAGTGGATCTAGATGTTTTGAAGGAGCCGGTTTCTGGTAGAGCTTTTGTTGAAGCACATTTCTAACAAAAAAAATGTTTCCTCTGAAGGGAATCCATAATCCTGCAGGTCGACCACGCATCGATTAGCTGAAATGGAACAAGAGTAGCTCTAAATTAGTGAAGAGCTCGCAGGTTTGGAAGGATGTGGCCTTCTCATGAAGTTCTTGAAGTCAATGGAGATGTGTTTAGAGGGCAAGCTCAGGGAGTTCCTCAATAAAGACCTGTGGACCGCTTTTAGTTAGTTACGAATTCTCATTCTAGGCTTTTAACAGCCCAGATTAGATGTTCTAGCACTCCATATCCTGTCTGTAACCATTGAAGTCAATTAGAACGTCTTTATTCTGAGACTGTTTTCAGCACAGCCAATCATTTAAGACTCTGAACTGCTGTTTTGCTGCTGTCTTGATTTCCATTTAAGTCTAATTATGAAATGACTTAGTCATTTCCATACTTAGTCACATTCCCATTCAAAAGAATGTCACAATAAATGAGATGTAAAGTCTTTTTCTTTTCACAAAAATCAAAAGTGTATGACCGTAACATTTCAGCAAATTCAAATGATAGTAAAAAAAAACGTCTCTTTCCACCCAATTTCTTCACTCCTGGGTTCCGAATGGTGCAACCATCCAGCATTGAACGCATAATTGGCCTCACTGTCTCTGAATGGGTAGGATGACACCCAATGACACACACACACACACACACACACACACACACACACACACGTGCACACACACACACCATGGTAACCAACTATTGCGGCATCCACTAGCTGGTGGACGTTGCAATAGTTAGCCTCCCCGGTTGGTAGTGCTGTGTGATGGGAGGAGATCTTCCTAATGAGCTGAACTGGCTATATATAATATATGATATAATATGTCGGCGTTTTTGTTATTATGAGCAATAACTGTGACATCAGTTTCTGCTGGCTCCTTAAGGCCCCCACCTCCAGATCGGCATCCATCCGCTCTGTAACCTGCTCAGCATCTCCTCTCCAGAGGCTGATCCGCGCTCTTTCCCGCTCTCCGCTCAGATTTGCTGCGGCTCAGAGTGAATCGTGTCCGTGTTCGTTTCCGGCGCCGCCTCTCTGAAAGCGCCACGTTTAAACCCAAACAGGGAGGAGGAACCGCGACTCCATTCTGGACACTCAACTCACGGCTTCTCTCCAAATAATGGGATTTGCTCCGCTCCTTTGACCATGCAGGGCTTGTCTTACACACACACACACACACACACACACACACACACTCATAAAAACACACAAATGCACGCACACAGACATTCACACAAACACACACAGCCATACACACAAACACACACATACACACACAGACATACACACAAACACACACAGACATACACACAAACTCACACACATACACACAGACATACACACAAACTCACACACAGACACATACACTCACAGACACATACACTCACAGACACAGACACTCACAGACACATACACTCACAAATGCACACACATACACACAGATACAAACACACACACACGCACACACACACACACACACACACACAAACTCACTCCAAGGCTTTGTCCCACACAGTTCTCTCTCCAGGCCCTCTTTGTCCACGTCAGTTCCTCTCTCAACATTTTCTTTGCTCATTTATTGCACCGGTGCCCTTTTCATCTTTTCATCACTCGTTTATTGTGTTTCTCTTCCCCTTCCCTCCTTTGTTCATTCTCCTCCTCCTGTTTTGGTCGACGGGTCCTGTTCCCAAAACCCGTCTATCCAGGATCAGAAGCTTTTAAGCTGAACATTAGAAGTGATGATAAAGTCATATTATCGTACCGGCCAAGTGACATTAATGCAGCTGTTGTTCGACAAAACCTTTTATTTATTCGTGTTAATGAACCATTTTAACGTTGTGATGTTAGCGAATGTAGCTGAGGAGCTAGCCTGGCCATGGTTTGCAGCTAGCGTACACAAGGTTAGCAACGTTAACTAAAGAGTGGCTCATATTTCGTCAGAAAACACACAGGGCTCTGGATTATACAGGTTGGTATTTTCAGTGATCTAAGGTATGAAGCTAAACTGATTCAGATTCATTAGTACAGATCCGAATCCAGCTGTAACCAACGTCTGTTCCAATTTAGTGCTCTAAATTACGCGTGACCTGTACGAATTATTCACTAACCACTAGAAATCATGAAGTAAAAACAACAAATTATCCAGTAATTACGACAAATAATTCTATAACTACTGTACATTTTTCAAAAACTACTAAGTAAACTACTATAGATTTTTACAGTAATTACTGTAAATCGTTCAAAACCAATTTAGAATCTACCGTAAATTGTTCAGTATCAATTGTAAATGACTCAGTAAGTGCTACAAGTGCTACTGTCTATTCTGAAACTACTATGAGGCTGTTACTTCACTTCCAGGCTACTGCGATCAGGTTAAAAACACAGTACAAACAGTTAAAAGGCTGCTGTATATCAGGGTTTATCACGAATGTGGGTGTTAAATACAAGCTAATGTATCATTTACCCCTAATGTACCCCGTTTCTGCCCCCTTCTCTGTCCCCCCCTGCCCCTGAGTGTGTGTTCATGCCTGGTTGTGTATGTGTGTGTGTGTGTGAAGACAGCACCTCCCAGGTTCTCCTCCTCTCTCTGCTTCTTTGTCATGAATATAAGATCTTCTCCCGGCTCCCAGGAGGGCATCGTCTATAATTAATATGTTTGAAGTTGCTGCAACTCAGCTGATTCCCCGACTATAATTAACAGCTTCTCTACACGTTTATCTGCACGCCGCCGTTCGCTGCCCTTGATCCCCCGGCCCCACTGCGGCGCTGAAAACCAGCTTTTCTTCTCTCCTCACCAAAGGTAGCACGTGTCCTCCTCGCAGTTTTGCCTCGTTCAAAGCCGAGCACTTTTGCGCGCACCTTCGTCGCTCAGACACGGTTTTCATAAATGCTCCAGAAGAAAGAATACATTTGTTGATTTCTCCTCAGCAAATCCCAGCAGCCGTGCGTCGCCATCGTCGTAGTGGAGGACAGTGTAGTAACTGGAAAGCAACGAATGCAGTAGAAATGACTTACAAGGAAACTTTAAGTCAATGAAACATTCACTCTTTCAGTGCAAATTGAATGATTGCTACTCTAGAGCTGTGATAGACACTGATTCAGAGCTTTTTAAAATCAGTACAGTTCTCCTTTAGCACTCCATACAATGTTTATACCAGAACAAACACAATAGGACCAAAATACTATGGTGCACTTTGCAACATAATCAACTTTTTGACCTAATTAATGTGCTTTTGTTGAATTACGTTCATGAAAACACAAACTTTTACATGTTTACATATTAGTCTCAGTTGATTGGATTCTCATTTTCATTTTGCAATATTGGTTGAAGGCTCATTTGCATATTGCAGTATTGGTTGGTGAAAGGCTCATTTGCATAATGCAGTTCTGATTGGTTGGAGTATCATTTGCATAATATAACCTTTCTTGGTTAAGAAAATGGCAATGCAGTCTTGTTGGTTAGATGCTCGTTTGCATTTATAGTCTAGGTTGGTTAGCAGTGTATTTGCATATTGCAGTCATGATTGAAGGCTCATTTGCATAATAGCTACACAGGGCCTCTAATACAGTGTTAATACAATATTGCAGTATTGCAGTCATGGTTGGTTCAAGGCTTATTTGCTTATTATAGTCATTCTTGGTTAAAGGCTTATTTGCATATGTTGTTGTGGTTAGATGCTCATTTGCATATTGCAACCGTGATTAGTCAAAGGCTTATTTTGCAAAATGCAGTCATGATTGGTTCAAGGTTTATTTGTTTTTTATAGTCTTTCTTGGTTAAAGGCTCATTTGCATGTGTTGTTGTGGTTAGATGCTCATTTGCATATCACAGTGTTAGTTAGAAGCTCATTTGCAAATTGCAGTCTTGATTAGGCCTATTTGCATACTACAGTCTCGGTTGGTTAGAGACTCATTTGCAGTGTAAAGTCTTGGCTGCAAGGAAGCCCATTTGAATATTACAGTGTCTGTTGGTCATACACGCATTTCATTTTCAGACTGTAGTCCTCTGCAGTATCAGTATTGCAAAGTTTAATATCGTGATGATGGTTATTAAATGATGTATCGCGCGGCCCAATCTATATTGCACACATACATCATAATCATTTGTTGGGAAAAGGCAGTTGGAGCCTGGCGGTTAGGGAGTTGCTCCTGCGATTATAAGGCTATGGGTTCGAATCCCAGGACTGCCAGCGGCACCACTGATGTACCCATGGTCAAGATGCCACTCCCACACACTGCTCCCCGGCTTTACTTGGTGAATGTTAGAGATTCAAGCAGTTTAAGTCGGTATCAATAAAGTATAACAAAAAACAAACAAAAAAGGTCAAGGAGGTGTCATGTAGCATCATTGCCTGAAGGTCAGTCAGAGTGTGTTTTCTTGAAGATGCCGTGAAACTGTTTGGAGGTAGGCCCAGTTCTTTTGGCCTTGCTCTTGCTAATCAGTGCATGGATGCTCTGTTAATAAAGCGGCACTTCACTGGAGCTCTGAGAACACTTCCCCAGTCTACCAGTCAAATCCAGATGCTAGAGGCACTCATTTTGTACATAGACAAGACGATAAAAATGAATAAAAGACCTGAATGAAGGCCCAGCTGGTTTCTAAAAGTGGTGAAGAAAGGCGCTAGAGGTTGTGCTGAAAACAGGAAAATGCACTCAGACCTGAATCAGCAGGATCTGTTGAGAAAGCAGCTGAGGTTTATTTCTGAGTCTAAGTGCCCATTCAGAGATAAAAGGCTACTTTGATTGTCCTTCACTCTTTAAAGCACTAAATGGCCTCGACTTGCCTTAGAACTCTCATCTCCACCAATACGGCTTCACCACTGTTTCCCTGGATCACACTAACATCTGCAGTGCTGCAGCAGTTTCAGTCCCTTGACACACTACCGGCCCTCACGTCATTACTACTGTTCTTCTTAACCCTCAGAACTCAGATTTCAGTAAATATAAACAGTGTAAAACAGTCTAGAACCGGCGTTTACCCTCAGAACTCAAAGTGTATCAGTAAACTCTGATATCAGTAAATATAAACGGTGTAAACAGTCTAGAAACTGTGTTTGTTCTCCTACACACTCGCTGTTTGCTGCTCATTCTCTCGGCGCGCCACCGCTCAGCCGCTCTCCGGAGCCCCTCCCTCTGTGGGGTTTTTCTCGATGTTTTCCAGAGTTCTTGGGTTTTTTCTGTTTATTCCTAAAATCTAAAATAAAAGAAATTTGTTCGTTTTCATTCACGTTCATTTGCGTGTGACGACATTTATTATTATTACATGTTTTTAAATTACAGTAACTTTGGTTCTGCATGACAGAAACACCAAACAAAGCTCAGCATGACGTCTGACACCTTGAGCATCACCACAAACTTGGGGAATTTCCATATAAGGAGGCGTTTTACTGCATGATTTAGTATTCGTTGCGCTTTTGACACGTTCTAAGGGTTAAGGTTGTCTCTAAACTTTTCTCCTTTCTTCTACAATTAATCTGTATGTTACTGTATGTTATTTGTTATTGATGTTTAAAATATAATAGGAATATTGACAGCTAGTGTTAATAATGAATTGTGTTGTAAATGTTGTTTTATTAGTGCCTGGTGCTCCGCCTCGGAAACTGGAGGTTGAGGCGCTGAACTCCACGGCCATCCGGGTGACCTGGAAGCCGCCGCTGTCCGTGAAGCAGCACGGTCAGATCCGAGGATACCAGGTGATTTTCTCCCGGCTGGAGAACGGAGAACCGCGAGGGCAGCCGAACATCATGGACGTGGCTCTGCCGGAGGCTCAGGTACTTCCACACTCCTTGCGTTATCACTGCTTTGAGACATTTTCTGTCCGTTTCCCACATATTAAGTCTGACATTGGGGACTAAAGCCGAAAAGCGTGTTTAGTCCAAACTTAATCTGGGTCTGGGAAACTGGACCTTTATCATGAAACAATCAAGGGCCAATATCATGAAACAATCCAATGTTCCTTTTCATCATTAATATAAATAGATTCATGAAATACATGGACTATTTTTAAAATGTACCATTAATTCCTTGTCATTCCTATTCAACCTATAACTGTTTAGCCCCGCCCACTCACACTGAAGTTGAATAAGGGGTTCAGTACTTTTTGAATGAGGCACTGCCAATCAGGGATCATTTACATCATCAGTCTTAAAGGCTCAATAACAAAGCCTGTTTAAGTCTAAGAATAAAAAGAGGTTGAAAAGTAGCCCTGTAGAATATTTGTGCTTGATTTGGTGAATAAAGCACAAATAAAAGCAACAGAAATGCATGACATGGGCCCTTTAAAACTTCTGACTTTATTTATTATTAAACGAATGCTCCTTAACTCCTGTATTTTTTTCAGCGCCTGTGTTTTTGAGATCGTATCCTCTCCTGCCTCGCCACCAGGGGGCACTGTGTATCATTTTCACTTTCACCCCAACCTTTCTGACCCACCCCACATCTCTTTCTTTTTCTTTTCTCACACTTATGTTCTTCTAGCCCAACCGGATTCCAGTCTTCTGTTTTATTTTTTTCCCTCCTTATCGTTTCCAGGAGCAAAATATTGAATGTTAATTCGGACTGATGTGTTTTTTTGTCAGAAGAAAAACACGGGTGGCCTTTCTTGAACTCCACTGTCCCGGCTTTATCGCATATGCACTGCCTTGTTCATCTGTTCATAAATGTTATTTATTTAATTTTTTTTATGTATTTTCCCCCAACGCCGACGACTCATGTTGCATTAATGCGGGGAAGATTTGCGAACAGCCCGGAGAAACGAGGGTGCGCTGAGATGGAAGGAACGATAGTAATCCTTAAGAGGGATTCAGATTTTCATGAATATCTTAAAGAAGGCACTCTGGCAGAGGAAAGGGGGGATCAGCCCCCCACCCGGAGCACTGCATGCTTCGGCATGGCGAATCGTTAGCCGGGAATTATTGTGCGTGGACATGTGTTTCTTCCTGCCCTCCGTGCCCCCAACAAGAGTCTCTAATTTACCTGCATAAGCAATTCCTCTCCAACACGCCGCCAGGATGAATTCGCAAGCAGAGAGAGCGCAAGGTGGGCGTTTAATGTTCTCAGCGGGGTTTTAGCCGCGTGGGCTAATGCACCGGTGACCAAAAAACTTTCTGCGCACGCATTAGGTCTCATTTACATCAGTAAACGCCCCAGAGGAGGACTGGAAGGGAACTTCTGGAGAACTGCAGCCCCTCCCCCCCCTTTTCAGTCATTCAAGACAGGTTTGACTTTGTTATTTTACACTGGAAAAAAGTATAAAAAGAATTAGAAAAGTAACAGGTATCATCTGGTGGGGCAGTTTGGGGCAGCTGGTGGTCTAGTGGTTAGGGAGTTCACCCTGAAATCAGAAGGGTGTGGGTTTGAATCCCACTACTGCTGAGGTACCGCTCCACACACTGTTCCCCCCCTCGTTGGTTTCAGCCCCTGTTTCACTTGGTGAATGGGTTAAATATAGAGAAAGAATTTCATACTGTGGTGTGTTCACGCGTGAAGGGGCCGCTTTACTTACTTTACTTAATTAGCAGCATGTCTAAACCAGCCTCAAACCATGTATGACTTTAATATAAATATGATTCGGACTGTTTTTAAACATGTTAATGTACTTTAGTAGAGAACAGTGAGTCATTCACATGAGCGAGTCTGTTAGACTGTACTGAACACCTCCTCACCAAGGAGGCAAGGATACAGTTTACAGTATGCTAATGCTAATTGATGCTAATAAGCCTCCATGGTGCAATAGCTGCATTAGCCTAATAGTTCCAAGGCAAATCCGGCGAAGTGTTTCAGCACTTTTGTATAATTAAACAGTTAAGAAAGCAGTTGAGAGTGGTTTGACTTGATTCTAGAGAAAAAATGTTCAGTAAGAATTGAACCAAGCAACAGTGCATATAACGTTCAGAAGAATTAACCCGATTTCCCACCAAATCCAATCGAAATAACTTTTTAACCATTCATCTTTGAATTAAGGAGAAATTGGAAATGAAAATTGGTAGAAATGTCCCTTAAAAACCAAAAGGAAGATTAGACCTCACCCTTGTACTGCACGTTGATTTTGTCTCTTTGTCAAAAACGACTGAAAACAACTTGTTCACAGTTTCTGAACTCCAGCCGACCTTTCTGTTCCCGCCACGGCAACACCTGCGTCGGGCTCAGCGGTGAAATGACGAGTTTATTGCCGTTCCCAGCCTGCTTTCTGGCGTTTTGACTCATCGGATGTCTGCTGGATTAGTCCTGAGGTTATTTCTCAGATTCACACCAAGACCTCACACGTTCACATGTAATGTTGTTCCTTTTTTTTACTTTTTTGTACAGCAGTAATCATATTTTAGTGCTGCCAGCGCTACATTCCTACACTCTCATTCAGCCTTACCTTCAGAACTCAGTAAATATAATCAGTGTAAAACAGTCTAGAACCGGTGTTTACCCTCAGAACTCAGAGTGTATCAGTAAACTCTG
>JBBPCW010283272.1:0-21937 GCA_037974425.1 Phenacogrammus interruptus
GGCGGGCCTTGGCCAAAGAAAGCTGCTATGAATTCCAGACCTTCAGCCGTCAGTCTGAAGGTCTGGCTACGCGAGACGAGGCCCAGACATCACAGCTGTACTTGGACGCGGGAAGTCTGAAAGTAGCCAGATCAGCTGCTGCCCTGTGATGCATCTGCGGCAGCTGCAGTCCAGAATTTCCCCGTGGAGCGTCTCGTGTTTTTCACTTTGTTCTTCTTAAAGCCCTACATTTTTATTACTGTAAATTAAATAAATTACTGTATTTACCAGTTTACACCAAAGAAAACGGGCATCCATCAATTACAGTGCAGTCTATGTAGACGTAATACGCAGGAGCTCAGTGTGCGCTGTACGGTATGAATACGGGTTTACCTTTACATTTTCTAATGTATTAAGCAGCGTTTAAAATGACATTAAATGTGTTTTGGCAGCATATTTGTGGGCATGTTTAGGGTTTACACAATAAAAAGACTTTTTTTTAACACGTCAGTTTCATAAACAGTTAGAGAAGACCATTATTCCATGTGATCTACTGTAAGTAAACTTGCGCTAAAACAATGGAAGTGAATCTTCACTGTGTCTGAACAGTAGACACTGCTCCACACCAGGGGGTTAATAGATTTTCTTATCTTATTAAGCCTGGCGGACTGACCTGAATCAGTGAGTCTTTGGCCCATCAGATTCAACATTTATAACATTACCATAGGCTTCTTTCATTATCAGCATAGACACATTCATGAGTAATCTGCTTTTGAGTTTACAACGAAATAAATGATTTGCTCTACATAGATTTATGCTGAATTGCTGATTTTTTTTTAACGTGAACATCAACCAACCAACCAACCACATGACCAACATTTTAAAAAAGACAAACTGGCTGTTTTTGAAGCCAATGAAAGCAAGACAAAGCTGAGGCTTTGCTTCAATTGGAAACCTCACCACAGAGAGAAATAACATCTGTTACACTTGGTGAGGAAGCATTGCAAAGCCTAAAGTAAAGGCTAGGCGACTCAAATACTACTCTTAAACAGCACATTGGACATGTGATTATACTTTTCACAATTCTAACTGACCTTTTTTCTCAGTTGATCAACCTTCATGCTTTACAAGGTAAGCTAAAAAAATAAATCACTTATCTCTTGATCATAAAGAAGTTGATTTCATTAAAATAAGGTTATAAAAATGTTAGAAGTCTTAACACTAACCCCTCCCCCACTGCAGCATACTGCCTCCCACTGCAACTGCAAACAGTGGAAAATTACATGGACCATACCACTCGCACAAAAGGACAGGGGTGTGGCTACATAGCCCAAACTCAACACTAGAGTATAACAAGTTTTACCATTATTCTACCATTAAAAGCCTGTAAACTGTAATGAATTCATTACAAATGTGTATTGTTCCAATTATAAAAATGTATTAGTTTGTCAATCCTGTGCTATAACAGACTCTGCACAAAGACGAGAGCACCCTCTATAAACAATATAAATAAACTACAAGCTCACTGATCCAGTGAACAAAGCACACTTTTGAGCACCCACCCAAAAGAAGGTAATTTTCAGTCTAGAACTGTGGTATGTCCAGCAAATGATGATGCATCACTAAGTGTTAATCTTTCATAGCCCTCATTTACTTCTTAGACATGATCAGTTCCTCAAGAAAGTATACACTCAAAGTTGTAAAATAACCTCTCTCAGACTAAAGGGAACACGTGAGAGTCAGAGACCTGGTGAGAACCCAACCAAGAGCTTTATGAGACATGATGCCTGCAGGAACGCACTTTTCAAGTGTTGCTATCAACTACAACGCAACATTACATTCAATTACATGACATTCATTTGGCAGACGCTTTTTCCAAAGCAACATAATACATGAAACAGTGTGAGACAGTGTGAGAACCAGGAGAGTACTAAGTGCTTAAAATCTTCATGTAAGTCTAATGCAAGAAGATGAATGAGGAGAGAGAATGGTATCTGCACAGATAAGTCTACACAACACGGGGTATAAGGACTATGATAAATACTAATGCAGACTCCCAAATGCCTTTAAAATCACCTAAAATATCATAAAAAACAAACAAACAAACAAACAAAAAACAGGTTCAGTCTAGAACAACATAGCCCTAGGCAGAGGACTAACCCTTCCCCCACTGCTGCACAAAGAGAGTGGAAAATTACAGCTAGGCATGGATCATACCATTCTCATACAAGGCAGGGGTGTGGGACGACACTGCTCACACTTAACACAAGAGGGAGCAGCCTCATGGTCCATTACATTGTGTAACCTATGCGCTTTTAATTAATTGTGTCCTAATTCATGACCAAAAACTCCAAGAAAACACAACTCTGCTTGGCTACTGCATGAACAGCTTTCGTCTGTGCAGAGTCTGCCCTTGCACAGCAGTTCAAGGCTCTCACTGTGATGAACACGAGACCACTATGTTACAGGCACCTGCACAGAAAAAGCATGAACCACCAGTCTCCTCCTTATACATCCTCGCCATAAGAGCTCTCTCCGACCACTAGCTTTTCGATCACGGATACAGCAAGTTTGATTTCAGTTTTCAAGACATACCAAGTAGTTAATCACGCTCCAAGTGTGACGGTGACAGTCAAGATGACGATTCGTAGCACAAAGCAATACAAAAATCGCATGTGCATTTACTTTACCTCAAATTAATACAATTTTTTTACTTGAACTGGTCCATATTCATCTGCACACCCTCCCCAAGCTTAGAGATTCAACTGAATGCAATAAAATGACTGAAATCAGGCAAGAAAGTGTGACATTTAAATATAAAAAATGAACCTTTCTTTAATCTCACTTCCGAGCTAGGCATGATAAGCGAGGCAGCTATGCACCCAAGATAGTAAGCTAGCCTCTCTCAGACCAAAGGGCACTACATGTCGTGTTCAAGAGAAAGAACTGGGGGGGGGGGGGGACACACAATAAGACATAGGGCTGGGTGGAACACACCATTTTCAGGTGTTGATATTAAGCAGTGTTCCTAATAAAGTCTGAGCTGGACCATGTTTGGTCACCAACCCAGCACAACATAAAATTAAAAACAATTAAACATGCTAAATTAAACCTTTTTTTTCATCAATAACTAGCTTCTGAACTACTCAACAGGATAAAAACACAAACAGGTCTCCAATTTATTATTAAATATAATACAAAAGCAAAAAAACAACACAGCCCACAGCCCCTCCCCCACTGCTGCGCAGTGAGTGGAAAATTACAGCTCGATGTGGATCGGACCACTTTCACAAAGCAAAGGGGTGTGAAAGTGCACAGCTTGAACCCAACACTACGGAGCAAGCTTATTATAAGTGATTACTTAAACTTTAACTATATGGATTCTTACTGATCAGGCCTGGTTCATTACAAAATCTCTATGAATGCGAGTTTGCTCCTCTTATAACTCTGTAATAGGCAATGGCACAGCAGGTGGTGGCTCTGTCTGGTTAACATGAGAACAATGGTAGCTTGAAACAATGAAACTTATGTACATGTAGATCTTTTAGCATTAAAACAAGAATTGTATTATACCTAAAGTGAGGATGTGAAGATTAAAAAAAGAAACAGAACAAAAAAGCCCCCCCGCCCCTAACAAAAATAAAGAAAGTCATTAACAAGCCTCTGGCTATAAGTTCTAAAGGGTAAAATAAACAAAAAGGCCATCATAAAAATTGTTCCCAACAAAAAGAGGCTCTATTTGTAGTCAGAAGAGTGGAAAAATACAGCTAGGCATGGATCACACCATTCTCACACAGGAAAGGGGTGTAACCTAGACCTTACACAGAGCTTCCTATGGGTGATTAGTAGGATTTTGCAGCCATTATCAATATTCCACTTAGATCACATGTTCCTTAGCTATCCAAATCTAAAGTGCAGCATATCATGTTTCACAGCACTACTGTGCTGATGTTTAAACGCGTTTCACTCCAGCGATCCAGCTGCACATCAGTCATATGCCTGTGATGAACCCTGATCTAGAGAACTCGCAGGAAAAAGCAAAGAGAATCACTCCTACCACTGTGTGTTTCTACAGTCAAACCAATAAATATCATGCAAGAAAAGCCAACTTCCAAGTTAAGATGACAATTAGGAGAGAAAAAAATAAAAGTGGTCCCTTGTGTGAACACACCACAGCACTCAGTGTAAACAGTATAACTATCTCTGCGTTTAACCCATTCACCAAGTGAAGCGGTGGCCTGCCCCCAATAGGGGGCGCCGGAGGCCAAGTGTGGGGACGGTACCTTGGTCAGCCGTACCTCAGTGGTGCCACTGGCAGTCCTAGGTTTTGAACTCATAACCTTCTGATCACAATAGCAACTGTCTAACCACTAGACCACCAGACAAAAGGTCATGAGACAATGGTCTTAGATTTAAAAGGGTAAAACAAAATCTCATGACACCTTCAAATACTGTAACCTACATAAACAGGCTCTATCTGTTAATCAGGAATAACATGGTGTGCGGAGAAGACTAGCCCCACCCCCCACTGCTGCACAAAGGGAGTGGAAAATTACAGCTTAGCATGGACCATACCATTCTCACAGAAGAGAGGGCTGTTGTACTGCACAGCCAAATTCAACACAAGAGGGAGCAAGAGGAGCTTTCCCCTCCCAAAACCAGAAATGTAATAAAAATCTACAAAAATTAAATGCTGAAACGAGGCAAAAACACCCAAAGCATGAAAGCCTGTTTTTCCTTAACTTTCATTGATTAGTAAGCCATTATGACTTGCATTCACAAGAGTGACCTATACCTTGAAGAGAGACTGGCCTTGTTCACACATTTTGACACATATTGCAATCACCAGTGACCAGCGCTAAGCACAGGCGTGAACTTGGAGCACACACTGAGATCTGATCGCTCAGAGCACATGTTACAGGTCTGGGGTGCACATACACGCATATGGGCACATGTCCCGGCCCACCTATTGAACTGGTATCCATTGTGTAAGCTGAACTACATACTTATTTGCATGCAAAGAGTGATATTGTTTTGATTTCTTCTTCTGAATGGGCTTGATTCTTCTTTTAATTTCCGGCGGGCCAGGCATGAGAAGCACTGCCTCCTGTGCTTAAACGATCTTTGCAAACAGAAATGATAAGAGACTTGAAGACAAGTGGTCACTCTAGACGACGTGGAGACGCATTTTAATGGCAGGTGGGAACTGACGTACTTAAGAGGCGTCCCACTTATTGCTAGGTGTGATCAGGGTCTAAATGTTACCCGGTATGTAATGAGCCACAGACAGAAGAGGGGGAGGGGACCTCAACTAGGACACTGCAACACATGCTGCTGGGTGGAGCAACCTGTTTTCAGTCATTTCTATTAACATCTCAACTTTGTATAACACTACTTACCTAGCAACACCATAAATACAACCCCCAGGGAAAAATCACTGCAAAAAATATAAAAATGCCTTGGTTCTCATGATTCATAACCAGCCTCAATGAGAGAAACACACAACATGTCTCTAAAAGTGGCCTAAAAATACTATAAACTAGATAAAAAGATTATATCTGCAGTGTAGTGAAGTCAGTAACATGGTATGTGGTAAGCTAAACCCCTCCTAAACAAAGAGAGTGGAAAATTACAGCTAGCCATGGATCATACCATTCTGAGAGGAGGGGTGTTTAACTGCGCAATATATTCAACACAAGAGTGTTGAATGTTACCTTTATTGCTTACAGACATTAAGCCTGCAATTTATTAGATTAAAACAGCATGTGCAAAAAAAAAAAAGGCATGAAGCACACTCTCCTTATATACAGTGTCTGATCTACTGATCTCACAGCAATAGCAAAGTAGGTCACACCACCTACTACAATGAGAACTGGAGAAAGAGCATGACTGACACATGCTGCCACGGTGGAGCACAGCGTTTTCAGTTGTTGTTACTACCAAAATATGGTACAAGAATGACACAATAACAATGCAATTGCAATTTAAAACTAGAAATGTTTAATTATGTGTGTAATTACGCCTGGGCTCCCTTTTTTCAATAACAAGCCTCACACTACATATCCAAAACAAGGAAAAGCATTTCTAAATTCACCATAAAATATTCTACCAAACAGAAAAAATAGGGTTGATCAGTAATGAAGAACAAAGAAAAACGGTAGAAGAATAACCCCTCCCCCACTGCTGCACAAGGAGTGGAAAATTACAGCTAGACATGGACCATACCATTCTCACATAGGAGAGAGTGGTGTGGAACAGCACAGTTCAACACAAGAGGGAGCTAGAAAGATTTTTCTCTGGGTGTGGCTGCTGAACGTCTCTTATATAACATCCAGATTTCATTTTGCAAACACAATCAACTTTCTAGATAGATAAATATGCTCTTAGAAGTCAAATTACAGCACAGCATATTGAGTCTCGAAGACCAAACGACATGCTCACTTTAAATAACCCTTAAGCAAGCTGATCATCGAGGGTGACAGTGAAGTATCAGGGGTTCAGTAGCAGATTTCTGAAGGAGATTTCGTAGCTGTGCTCATGTCCAAGCTTACTGATCTCATCATGCTTTGCTCTAGTGATCCAGCTGCACACCAGCCATATGTCATTTTCACATGTGGGCCTGTGAATTTCTCTGAAGCGTGCAAACCAACCAGTTGCTTAGGTACGTGTCCTTCGTTGATGTGTGTATCCTCAACAACGGCTAAAGGCGGTATTCCAAACATTCAAGGCTTGTCATTAGTGTAAACACCAAAACACACTTTACAACAGACACCCAAAAACAAAAGCCTGGTCAGTTACGGGGCCCATTTGCATATTGCACCTATTGATTTTTTTTGTTAAACCTTGTTGGGTTTTTTTCCTTAAGTTCAGATTTAGATCATAACGCAGAGCTTCCAGCTTAAAATTCTGCTCTACCGAGCTGGGAAATGTCGCTGTAGCTAATCAGAACTAGGCGAATTGGAAGTGCCAATAAAATTGCCACAATGCTAATGCTAGAATAATATACGATTATAAAAAAATGTATATATAATTCACACATTTCTCATTAGGCTGAATGTGATTTTTACCAGCGTTATATAAAGATCATCCAACAAAATCTTTCTTTCCAAAATGTTTGAAGCTCGTAATTCCAATAATTCAAAGAGAACTTCAATGTTCGTAATTTACTCTGCACTACTGATGAGACCCCAGCGAGATTTCCTTAAATAAATGGCCAGCCTCCAAACTGCCTTCGCACCACAACCAAATCTGGTTCACATTTCAGTCTAAAAGATTCAGGGAAGCTAGTAAGTTCTGCCAAATCCAAGATTTCACTGACGTAGCAATCTCCCGATTATCATAGTAAATGACCAGAAACCACCAGACATTGTTATTCATTTCTTGTCCACTATAGGTATTTCAATACTTTCACATCAGAAGCACCTGTAATACTAGTGAGACTATAAACATCTAATTAAAAACTAGTTTAATCAGATAAAGAGCATAAATAAGACATA
This sequence comes from Phenacogrammus interruptus, assembly GCA_037974425.1. NCBI lineage: Eukaryota > Metazoa > Chordata > Actinopteri > Characiformes > Alestidae > Phenacogrammus > Phenacogrammus interruptus. The sequence goes on from JBBPCW010283272.1 coordinate 7,476, forward strand.
ATAGAAAGGCTGTCCAATAAAAGAATAGCCCAGTTCTCTTAAGCTAACTCAAATTAAACACAATCAGGATAACAGCGAACATGCAATGCTAGGTCATAAATACACTTAAAATGCCACATATATCTCACGAGAGTCAGGGTTCCTAGAAGACCCTCTATTTAGTGACTCGGCAACTATTGGACACATGGACCAATCGCAGTTGGTGGGAGGTCTCAAAAACATAATTTAGCTTTGAAACAGAGACAGAAAAAAAATAATAAATCGATCTTTGTGGGGGAAAACATTCTATAAAGTTGAACACTGCTTCCTGAAATAGCCTCTTTCCTAAAAGCCTATTTCAACTTCTGACCACTGAAAGGGCCATCAATCGGAAACGACGACGTGTTATCTGGCTATCTTGTCATCCAAGACAAAGATGCTGAGCTAAATCTGTACTATGACATACAGTAGGATTAAGGACTTCCGCTGGTTAAACTCACGAGAGCCGACTAGTGTTTTCTTTGGAAATCAGCTACCTGCAGTAGCTGGTCACTAAAGTGTGGAGAAGCCATTTAGTCCTCACAAACATGAAGATCCTCCATAGATTGACTACTTTGGTAGCTAGTTGGGAGGTTAACCTAGAGAAAGCATAACGCAACAATAGTATTAGCTAACTAACAAGCAAAACTAATGTATATGGGGGAATTGGTTACACTAATTTAACAACAAACTTTTTGACCTACCTGACACAAGAAGCCCGTTTCACACATAGACATGAATAGTATTATCCCATAAGGTCCCCGTGGGTAGGGAGACCTCCTGTTTGTTAAGACTTTCTCAGATCAGGGTTGATCATCTTATTTGCCATGCAAACCTCCAAGCAAAGTCTACCACCGACTTTAGTAATGGGTCAAAAGTACCCGGCATCCAAATAATTTTTAATTGTCCAATTGGGACAACTAAACGAGAGTACATTTGGGTTGGTTCACTGCAATTCCAGTCAAAACTACGACTAGGGTCAACAGGAAGTCAACACTGGGGCCTATACAAGCACTGCCATATACTGTTGGATTGTGGTAAAAAGAATTTCCAATAATATGAAGCAAAAATGCTATTCCTCCAAATAATACTTAAATATCTCACCAATCAAATATATGTTTCCCACAAAAAATATTTTTAATAAGAAACTAAAGCACGTTATTAATTGCACGCAGCTAGCAAAAACGTCGTATTAGTATAGTTGTGCCCAAGTTATGTGTTCCATAAATGAACAAATCAATACGAAAATAGTTAAATTTCTAATTCTATTAGAAAAACTTGCCCTTTTGCTTCCACTTATTTCCCCAAACAAGCCAACGTAAGTTATAGCTATTAATCAATGGCTAATTCTAGCTATTGTGTAAATGATTAAGCCCGATTGTGAACCAGACATGGAAATAAAATTCCATGGCCTTAATGAATCTAGAAGTAGATACGTAAAATTTCTCGGCTCAGATTATCCTTTCCCAAGGCAGCCATTTTTTCCAGGCACTAGGCGGTTAGTTGCTCTTCATTACCAGATTTCGGTGGTGACAGGCTTTCCAGTGAAAGCTGAAAAATCCATCCAGCAGAGCCCAAAACAGGCAAGAGAAAATCCATCCAGCAGAGACTGCAGACAGGTCCCCAAATCTTGTGTGAAAGGCTTTAAAAAAATGGAAGCACTGCAAACTCCGCCTGTATTAGCTTCACTTCCAAGTCCTTCTAAGCTAGGCGAGCGCAATTAAGAAGCAACAGCGATCAAGTATGTTATTGGGAAGCATCAATATGTCCACTCAGTCGAGTATAGTTCTGTTTATCTTGTGGTTAAAGCAGAATTGACTAAAAACACCACCGTATTTCCAGCTTTCATACCTTTACCTATTCGCAAGAGTGCACTTTAGGCCTTCCCAACCAGAGAAGGGATGCAAACAACCACCCAACTGCGCTAACAATGGCGGATTTATGCTAACAAATTTCACGATCAAATTCATATCAAAACGCTTAAAATCACATAAGCAACTATACAACAGTCAATAAATTAATCCCATGCCCAAAGAAGATGAATCATTAAAATGTTAAATATTTTTTCAAAAGTCAAATATACAATAAAGAAAAATAAGGAAAACAAAAAACCCAATTGTAATTTTAAGATTAAAAAGAGGCAAGTAACCTTAAAAAAAGTCCTTGTTCAAACGAAGGCCCTGATTAGTTGCGAGAGAAGGAACGTGGGCAACTAACATGAGCTTAGCCAGAGCGGTCCAAAGAGCAACGATATGCAAGCGGAAGCAAGAGAGCAGGAAGAGCGAGAGAGCGCGAGAGAGCAAGAGAGAAGGAACGAGAAAGAGGAGGGGGGAGGGGGAACTTGACTAGGACTCTACCATGTGCTTCAGGGTGTTGTTTAGTAACAGCAGAACATGGTGTAGCAACACCCACACATTATGAACCCACACACTGTCCTAATCCAAAAATACAATACAAAGGACTGTCCCCTCCCCAAAAAAATGAACCCACACACCAAATGAGGCTGTGAAACCTTGGTGCAAACCGCTGTAAAACAAGCTTCAAATGGCAAATGATCAAGAGTAATGCTTCATATTTTTCAAGAATCATCCAAAAGTATTTTTTCCCCCCAAGCATTCACATTCTTTTACAAGTCCTTTGTGGCTTTAACAGAAAATGGAAAAACAGAAATCTACAAGGACACAGACTAACCCCTCCCCCCAGGGCCTCACAGCAGGCACGCACCAGGGTGTAGAATTACAGCTAGACACAGAGCATACCATCTTCTCCAGCAGGGGTGCTGAGATACGACGATCATGCTCAACATGAGAGGGCACATGATACATCAGATGCCCCACATTACCATGAACGGCACAATAATCCATCAAAAGAAAAAAAAAAATCCTTGAAGCAAAACTGAGCAGAACAGGTAACAGTTTGTAAATCCTCACTCAACACAAACACACACAGAAAACACGTAAGTCACGTAACTGAAAACACACACCATGTTAAGCGCGCAGCATTCATGCTAGCAACTTCGCCAGAAGACAGAACAACAAAACTATAATTCTCTAACATGAACTGACCGCTCATTAAAACGATTCCATTAAACGGTTTGAAAACATTTAAAAAATAAATTATATACACAAACACACATTTACCCACAAATTGTATGTTCTACTTCACCAACACAAACAAGCTCAAAAAAAGATTCTTAATAATGAAAGACTTGTTGTAAAAGAAGACAAAAATATAAACCTGTGCGAGCTTCAGACGTAGGCCATGAATGTTCACAAGAGAAAGTGCGAGAGCGTTCCTAGCTCACGGAGTGCGCTCATTATATAGGCGAGAGGATGAGCGAGAGCGAGAGAGAGAGAGAAAGAGAACAACAGGGGGAGGGAAGTTCAGCTAGGACTCTACCATGTATGCTGAGGGGGTAGGTCACATTCTTTGTTGCCTTGCCAGCAACACCAGAGGACAGTGTTGAAGCACTCGTACAGTCGCAATCCCAACACGAGTTGTGTGGTTCTACAGTGTTATAGACTCTCTCTCTCTCTCTCTCTCTCTCTCTCTCTCTCTCTCTCTCTCACATGGCAACAGCTTCAGTTCTGAAAAATTACCAGTCACAAACTGTGCATTCTAAAAGGTCTTTTTAAATGTAAGAGGTTGGGGGAAAGGGCATGAACACCTGAACAACAAAATCTGCTCACGTGCCACAAAAAGGGAAAATGAACAATAGGTTGTGAAAGAGGATCCCCACCCCCACTGCAGCAAACAGGATGGAAAAACTCCTGCCAGAGACAGAACGTACCACTTTCATGAAACAGGGGGAGGACAGCATGCACAACTCTGACTTAACACAAGGGGGAGTGAGACAAATCCATGTTTGTTTCAAAAGAGGACCGGAAATCTTGAAATCAAAAACTCTTGATCATGAGCATATGCTTGTGCAAAAATGTGGTTCCTTTGATTCATAGCCTGCATTACTTTCAAGCAGTTGTTCCCAACTTGGAGTCTTGGAGTACCCCTGCCTTGCATATTTTCCAGGCTTCCAGGCTTCAGCACACCTGATCCAACTCATCGGTTAATTGGCAAGCTCTTCCTGAGCTGAAGTGGGCAGGAAGAAGCAGGTAAGTGCTGCAATGTGCAGGGTATGGGGTAATCCAGAGCAAGGGTTAAGAACAACTGAGTTTGAAGCATTATATACTCTTACAAGAAGCTAAAGGGAGTTTTTCAGGGCTATGGCATAAGAGAATCACTTCATACCATCCAAGAACTTTTCAGTGAATGGCTCATAAAGAACGGAAATGAGAGGTACAAACATTTTAAGAGGTTAAATGAAGTTCATTCTAACCAATCAGTGGCACACCTGGTACAACTAATCAATCATTTGAGGCTTGAGACCAGCTGATTAAACAAGTGGAATCAGGTGTTCTTGTTTGTCTTGTCTAAAACCCCCAGTCACTCCAGCCTTTTGTGGATCAATTTGGTGCAAACGGTTAATATCAATGAAAGTTTCCCTAATTATTGAGTACAAGTGTTTCAGCAAATTGGTAACAGGTGCATTCACCAACTAGTAACAGGTGTATAAAACCAAACACCCCAAACACTGGGACTGTGCCAGAGAGCTTACTAGCTTTAAATGTATTTGCTACAATTTAGTAACGTAAGCCCTGCAAGAGCCACCCTGGGCAGTTGTAAGTCCTACCATGTTGAAATGGAAGCTGCTAGAAGCGACAGGACCTCAGCCGTGAAGCGGTAGACCAGGGCTTGCCAGGTACTGAATAATGTGGTGTGTAAAAATGATCTTTTCTCTTGCATCATTCACTACAGAGCTGAACCCAGAAGCATTGGGAATTGCGTTTTCATGGTCGAACCGCTACACGCAAGTCACAATGCTTAATGCCAAATGTTGGCTGGAGTGATTAGTCACGCTTCACTTTGCAGCGGTCTGGTGGAGCGATCTAGATTTGGCGGATGCCTACTGGATTATACAGTGCCAACAGTTTGGTGACGGAGGGACGACGGCCAGGGTCCGTTTACAGGGTTTCGGCTTCGTACCTTAATTCCCGTTATGTTAATGCTACAGCATACAAAGAGATTTCATACAATGATGCGCCACTTTGTGGTAAAGCCCTTTCCTGTTCGGCACAGAGAACCTGCGCGGAGGGTTGCATTGAACACCCCTAATGAAATGGAAAATTAGGCCAGAATTAGCAAGGGGTTTTTATTGGTGAATATTTTTCCAGCCTGCTTGTGCACAGTGATGTAACCAAAATCAGGTGATGTTTAGGGGAAATTGTTACAGCTCAAAGAAAGATGTGAAAGCCAGAATAACCTTGCTTTGTAAAATCAGGCACCAAAACTAACAAAGTTAAAATGTCTATCTTCTTTTCTAGCTTATATTAATGAGCCAGAGCTGGCTTTAAAAGCTAGCCTTAATTGCAAATTGAACATGGATCCTAACGAAGCAAAATGAGGTCTTACTGATGAACTGGATGAGAAATGATGGCTAGCACAAAATCCTCATTTAGGCCTTGCCCACACACTTGACGACTGGATCAGATGTCTCGGCAGGCCGGCAGGCCCCCTGTTCCAGGTCAGCCCACAGCTGGACTTATTTGCTTTGGCTTTTACCTATCTTTTCTAAAGTAGATCATGATGAAAACAAACGTTTGAACAGTTCAACTGTAGACATTTTACAAATTTGATCTTCAAAAGCATCTGCACTGTTGCATAATTCCTACATGACCACACAGGAATTCATGAATTCGTCTTGTTGAAATATGACCGAAGCTGGTACATGCTTGATCTCTTCTAGAGGACTCCTGCCACAGCTCAAGCATGTCTATACATGCCAGTACTGAGTAATAAACTAGATAGCGAGAGATAACTGGATAATGCTCGCAAAGCATAAATCACAAGACTCAAATTTCACCCGACTCGTTAATCATGCTGTGTGAGCAATCACTTCATCTACAGTGATCAGTCCAGACAAGACTCAAGGTCAACGGGGAAAACATGTATTTAACTATGGTAAACGTACGTAATTCTTAGGATACATTTACATATTCCTGTAATTTTAATTTCCTTTAATGCATTTACTAAGAACTATGTTGCTTGTTCAACTATAATCTTTGTAGATCCTTTCTACTTTAGTTTTTTGTATTTCGCATGCATGTTTTGTGACTAAAAGGTTACCCGCCCCCAGCTTAGAAGTATAACTACTCCTTAAGCTACAATTATCTTCGGATTAATTTTTGGATGGTAGGTTTTTCTTTCCTATGATCATAAAATGTCTAGTCCTTGTTTGAGGCTTGCAGTAAAGCCAGCACGTGCACAAAAGGTGCAGCTTTAACCTATTAAACAACTGACACCAAACGTAGGCCCTCACAATGAAAACAAAGAGCCAGCCTACGAGTTGCTTTGATTCAGTCAGAGGACTGTCCAAAACCAAAGGGAAAATGGTGGGGGAAGGGCAGTGAGAAATTTGACACCAGGGACATGCCAAAAGTTTAGGGACAGGGACCAAATTTTTTACAAAATATAGCCTACAGTCACTGGTTGAAAAAACAGCTGCCCCCTCCAAATAAAAGTGTCTGGATCTTCACATGATCACAAAATATTCACCTCAGCAGCAGCCTAGCACGCACGAACAACATGCTATGTTAACATTCAAGCTTTTACTCATTTCCAACGAGGCCATCCCTTCTCCCTTTTTCCTACCACAGACAGTCTGTTGCGGTAGAGATGGACTGCGCCATTCTTGAAATTTTGTAGGGAGATTATACATTGCTTGCAACTCCAAAGGGCGTGAGAGCAAAGCTACAAAAATAGCATACTAAAAATACAAGTACGTGACGTCTGAGGTGAAAAAAGTTATTTTTTTTGTTGGGTGCTCAACGTCTTGTGCTGCTAGAGTGCAGTCGACAACTACAGCCTTCACAAGCAGCCTTAGACAGACTGACCTCACTGGAAAAAGTTAAGGCAAAAATAGATAATTACATGTATAAATATATGAGGAACAGCTGGTGGTCAAGTGGTTAGGCAGTGGCCCCTGCGATCAGAAGGTTGTGGGTTCGAATCCCAGGACTGCTGGTGGTACCACCGAGGTACCCTTGAGAAATGTACCGCTCCCACGCGCTGCTCCCCAAGCGCCCCTCGTCGGTGCTTCACTTGGTGAATGGGTTAAATGCAGAGAATGAATTTCACACTGTTCACACTGTGTGCTGTGGTGTGAGATGGTGTATTCATGCATGAGTCGTTTTACCTTTTCTTTCCTTTATTTTAAATCAAGTAGCATTCACAACCAAGGGGGACACGATGAGCACTGTCAGCCAATCTTTTGCTTAGAACTATATTTTTCCGCACAAGTTCTTGCAGTGTAGTCATTTTTCTATACGTAGGAATGTGTCTTAACTACAGGCAAATCCTTGATTAAATGTACTACTGGTCCTATATGCTTCATCCGTACATGCCAGACAATCACAAATAGCATAATTAAGAATATAAAGCATAGTAAAACGTCGCCAGAGGACTAAAAGGTAACGCACACTGAGACCCCTGACGCTGCCCGTAAGCCAACTGACTGTCCTGTCGGTTTCTCATGTTGATACCTGGACAGTCAAAGAGAACAAGAAGTGAAACATCGCTGGCTGTGGAGCACAGGATCCATGTTGTAAAAGGGTGGAAAAAGCATCCATGTAGTATCTGCAGACACAAAATGGTAGCTTTTTTGACATGGCTGCTTTAAGAGTCCCTCCCGCCAGCTACCATTTTCATACAGGCAGCCTCTGAGTGCAGTGACACAAAATGGCCACCAGCTCAGCCACAGCTTGGGAGGCAGCCAAGTGAATCTGAATAACGGCAAACAGAGAACCAGATGTGGAAAAGTCCCCAAATTTTGATTTCTGATTAGTTTCAACTTCCCACTATTGAGACGTCGTTTCAAGATCATGTTATTTCTGAATTCGTCTCATGCACCCTCTCAAAGTTGTTGTCTTGCTGAGGCCTCCTTCTTCTCAATGTGTCCTCAGCGCTCACTATCCATCACTAAGACAGATGGAGACTGGAGACAGGACTTGAGCAAGGTACGTCAGAGTTGATTTGAGCAGCTGTGTCGTCTCCCCCATCCCCCAACACACAGTTGGCTTTTCTTCCTGTACATCCTCGGGACCAAGTAAGGGAAGTTGCAAGGGATAAATGAGGCACCCTGTAGCCTTGCAGTTCCTGAGCGAGCCTGCAAAAAAGAGTCCAGTGCTACAGTCTGGTGTTTCTTAAGGGCGAGGTTGGAAAAACAAGTGGTTCTCACACACCCGATGCAGCAAGAATACTAATTCAGGCAATAGCCTATTCCCCATACATCCGTACCTCTCTCTCATGTTTGTGCATACATCTTTTTTGTAGCTTGTTTTATGTCTAGTCGTTCTGATGCTAGCTGTTTTACTAAATTGAATTTCTTCCATGATTCTTCTGAGTAGGTCACAAATGTCCACAGCAGAAACTGGTTCAGTTCATTCCACATATCTATATACCCAGCCTTTCTGCTTCCATTGCCAGAAAGACTGCTGCACATGGGCATCATACTCGCCTCCCTACCATGCATGTTACTGGTTGGCAGGTAACACCCAATGCTAATTTAAACTGTGAGTGGCAACAAATTTAGTACGTGTTTTGCCAGCAGGGGGATGCCAGCTAAAAGTAACAACAGCTAATGGAAACTGCCTAAGAGTTCCTTGAGAAATGATTGGTCCAAAAATAATTACATCCATTAAAAAAAAAAAAAAAAGCATCCTTCAATTATCAGTATTTCATCAGCAACATTCCTATAGACCGCTTCATAGAGGTACAGCAGAATTACATGTTGTTTCAAAGGAGGGACAGATAAAGCAAAAACGAGACACAATGAAATCTTAGACCTTACACTGCAGTCTTCAAAAGCAAACCCTCACATGTTTGTAAAGAAAACACGCAAGCTTGACTAGCCTCGCTCTGATCACGAGTACAGAGGAAGGGAGTGAATAGGGAAGGGAAAGGCTAGGCTTTTAAAGGGGTCATTAATATCATTATAACCAATGCTGTTTAAACGAAGCAGGAGCACTGAGGTTTCTGAAATGTAACTTCAAAAGGTTGGGTTGAGCATCTTGAAATCAGTAGAAAAAAAAAAGCCGAATAGCATTTTATTTGTTACCGTTTCTGAACATACACAATTACTTTCTAATACATTTCTATTAAAACTATACAAGTATTATTACTGCATATCCAGGAGGTGCAACGCTATATTAGTGTGCATTAATAGGCACAGTTTATCATTACCATCAACATTATAATTAGTAGCAGCAAGAGCAATCAGTGTTCCCCTCCTTATCCACTGCCAGAACCAACAAAGAGCAAAGAGGTTAGAGGCTCAGAGGCCCTGAGGTTCGGAGCTCCCTGTTTTAGCAACAGGGTGTCGGATCACCATGCTTACTTGAGCTAATTAATCAAACTTGAGATGCCGTCATGCCAACCTCTTATTGGAAATTGTACACTCGGCATTCGATTAATTATTTGGAAATTGAATGTGATTCTACAGGCATGATTTCAGGCATCTCTGCTCTTTTAGCTTCAATGGCCATTTGGAAAGTGGTGTAGGTTGTTGCAAAACTAAAGTAGTTTGAGATTACTTTTTGTATCATTTTGTAACAATATGTTTTTAAAAATATTTTGCTGATGAAATGTGTTGTAGGTCAGGCTGCAAATTTTGTGGCTTGAAAAAACTACAATAAAATTGGAACGTTCTTAAAGCTAAACAATGCATTTTAAAGAATATTAAAGCAAATATAGCATATTAGGTTGGGTCAGATATAATTACTTTCCATTTAACCCACTGTCAATGATAAAAAAAAAAACGAATACAGTAAACCCCTGCTACTTTGCGGTTCTGTCTTTCACAGATTTTTTCTTTGAACTGAACGAATAATTATTCACGGAAAGCACTGCAGTGGCAGAAGTCGAGCACTTTTACTACATGAATGATGTTGAGACTGTAATGCACATGACTGGTTCTCCATGCATTCTTGTTATTGAGGTTGATCGGTAGATTTGCAAAAATTATAAGAAGGGTCTGAGTAGCCGTTTCAATTTTCCAGGCAGTTAGCAAACTGTCATTGTTATATTTAGATGTGAAGAGTAACCCAAATAGTCTACCCAGCCTGTCACAGGTAAAAAAAAAAAAAATAGAGTAAACACTCACTGTGTGTGCTTCTCCATAGCTAATACTGATTTACTTCACAGTATCACATCTTCAAAAATATATATATAGGTAGAAGTAAAGCTTAAACCACAAAATGTCAACAGTGCAGACTAGAAGTGTAAACCTATGCTGGTTGCTATGATCTACATACAGTCAGCTCTATAACGGTCACCCTTGATAAAGATAAGCGTAGTGAAAAAATGTGTCTGTGGTTAATTCTGAATTCTGATTTAACTGAAGTGAATATTGTTCAAGGAAATAAAAACCCTAATGAAAAAATAACGACGATTTTTAATGTAAAATTTTTAACATAGAATAAAACATTAGGTTTTGGGGCTATCTTTCCTTCAAATGCTGTGTGAACCTTGTTTAGAATACGGGACATCACAACCCATTAAGTGAAAATCTCTCTGCCTCTGCTAAAAAACTAAAAGTAGGTCATGGTTGGATTTTCTACCAGGATGACGATCCAGAACATACACAAAACACAAAAATGGTTCAGTGAACACAAAAGTCAAGCCTTTGAGGTGGTCATCCCAGTCTCCTGATCTAAACACCACTATAAACCTACGGGGTATGCTGATACATTTTTTTGGCTTTCCTAGACTAAAGTTACTTCAATAAAAAATTTAGATTTTTAGTAAAAAAAAAGAATTTCATTTAATTTGCTTGATGATGTTTTATGATCTTTACCAAGGGTGCTAAATAATTATGTAAATATGTCTATATTAAACAAAAGCTATATAAAATACTGCCTTTGTACACTACAGGAATATCGTACATACTGTGCATGAGGTAAATACAAAGAAAATAACTTACCCACGAGTCACTTCAATAGCTGGGTTATTACTGCAAATCGTGTAAAGACAGCCACAATGATGACAGGCAGAACCTGGAGAGGAAAAAAAAAAGAGAGATGTCAGAAATATGCACATTGTAATTTGATAAACACTCTAACAATGAAAACAAACTGCAAATATTCCATTTCTATTCAGAACAGCAAATGTCCTGTCATTAGCCAGCCAGGATCTCTTAAGAACAACCCATGTAGTTGCCAGTATGCACCCGTAGTGACCCTTGTCCGCCTACAACAGCTCCTACAAATGAGCACATGAGCATCAGAACTGCACAATGGAGCAATGGAAGAAAGAGGCCAGACGAATCATGTTTCCTTTTATATCATGTGAACTGCCAGGTGTGTGTGTGTCACTTTCCTAGGGAACAGATGTCACCAGGGTGCATCGTGGGAAGAAGTCAAGCCGGCAGAGCTAGCATGATGCTCTGGACAATGCTCTGCTGGGTAACCCTGGATCCTGGCATTCAGCTGGATGTTACTTTGACTAGTACCACCTGCCTAAACATTGTTGCAGACAACGTAGACCCTCCTCACAATCTGCTGATAATTTTTAGGCATTTTGAGGGAGTCCTATATAAAACTTGGGAGCTAGATTTAATGTTATAGTTGATCAATATAATTCTAAATTTATGTGAAAGATTTCCCTCTGAGAAGTCCTCTCTTTCTCTCAACGTATTGAGATTAAACCCCAAAGCTAAAGCAAAAAAATTTTCGAATGTGTCTACCAACAGACAATCTTGCTTTTGAATCTCACTGTCTAAATAGCATTCAGATGTCCTGTTTCATCTCTTATATTTCCGCCCCTCAAAGTGTGATTAACAAAGATCATGAACCAGTTATTGTGCTTTTGACTACTGGGGATTTCAATGACGAGCTGTTACAACTACATGTCTAGTATTTACACATTTTCACACTTCTGAATCAGTCAAATTAGCTGCTCTTTGGTTCAATATATGGAAAAGATTCTAGGTCTAGTTTAGAAAAAGTACAATCTCAAACCCCAGTTAGCCATTTTATTCCAGCTCCTTCTTGCAGTAACCTAAAATGGCCACCAACTCTGACAAGCTGTGAGAAGAACTGTTCCACTGAGCACCGCCTGCACCAGCACAGCAACACGCAAGGAAAAAAGAAGGGGAAATGTGAACATGTCTATAGTGCATAGCAGTCTTTTCACTGTTCGGCACAGAAGGACAAATTCCTGAAATGGTGGTGTCCTGTATATTTGTTTTTTGATCTTTGTACTTTCTAATCTGTTTCAGTCGTGTATGTCCTATATCCTAGTGCACTGCTGCAAATCTGTTTACAGCAAGTTCTGACGCTTTAAAAATGTAGTGTAAAAAACATGCAGCAATTAAGTCGGTTGTTGTGGTTGCCCAGCTTCTGTGATCTCTCGAAATGGAATCAACTAAAGAACAGTAGGACACCAAAGGAAAAGTCAAAGGAAATTGCCTTGATCAACACTTCCGACAAATGTCTTGATCAAACATTAACGGTCTTCGAAAGGCAGTTCAAGACATCAAAAATTTACTTGCATCCAATCCCACTGAAGACATTTTGCCAAGTTTTGCCTTAGTTTTATGATGGTCCCTTCACAGAATTCCAGATCAGTTTAACATAAAACTCTAATCAGCTTAAAACTGCCTCTCTGTGGGACTTCCTGATGTTTTGCTAATTAGCTAGCTTGCTAGCTGTAGCTTCATTTAAATGCTACGATTCAGTCACATGTTGCATTGATCTCAGTGTCTTTCTGCTACCTAGCTAGAGAAATCAGCTAAGGACTATTGGACTGCTACACATATGGCCGCTTGCGACCAAGTTATCTTGCGAATAAATGTTAGCACTACTTTGTAATTTTCATCCAGGGAACAAAACTCATAGAAAACTGTTTATGGAGAAAAAGAGGCAAATGTATAATGTCTGACACAGCTCTGCAAACAAAACAATATTGGTTGTTTGGCTCATAAAGTAAAGGTCTTATTAGCTTCTTTACAACAGACAGCAGTTAAAGGAAAAGGAGGGAAAATGGTGGTGGGTAGAGCAACCTTTAGCAACACAAAGTAAACTCCAATGAAATGGCGGTCTGCTTTCCTTCATGAAGAATTTCTCCCTTTTTATAACTTTAATTCTATGAGAAGTTACACATTGATCCAGGTTTTATGCATCTGCAGCAAACGCACACACAGAGTGGAAAGCAGACCTGCATGGAACATACCACTTCGATAACGTGTACAGAACAGGAAATCTGGATGAACCACAACATGTACATACAGGATCTGTTTAACATCCTTAAATGGATCGAACAATTGTTTGTAGCTCTTTGGAAATTACTTCTAGCATGCACTAAACATCATTATTTGCATTTCCAACACAGCCAGTGAGATTTCATCAAAATAGATTTCAAAATGGTTTCGTTCAAAACCGTGAACCAAAAACAGTCCTGAGTAATCATTTTAGCTCCATATCCTTGCAGCTACGGTCTTGTGCTACAGCAAGAGGGAAAATAAACAGAGTGGGGGAAGGGTGGCTGTAGTTGGGCTGTACCATTTTCTTCGCGAGATGGTGATAACACTCACTGGGCGTTAGTGCTTCACTGGGACATTATTATTGGTCACAAAAGTGTGTTTACTGGTGTGTGTTTACTGGTGTACAGCAAATTACTGTTAGAGGCATACACACACCACAGGAAAATGTTTGTATCCAGTAAGGAGAGCAGCCTGTCATCTGTGGCAGGAGATCCAAGAGAGCACAGTTTGGCCTCATTCCCTCTGGGTGTGTAGGATGGCCTTCTCTCCCTCTATCACTCATTCAGTGGATGCTAGCCAGCACGGTGTCTGTTATCGGATGTAATAGAACTGGCCGTCAGAGCTCTCCTCCAAGCGTGTTAAGCAGTTATGGTCTTACAGCGCATTCAAACAATGCAACAGTGCATGAAAATCGCAGACTAATATTAACGCAACAGCTGATGACCTAGTGGTTAGGGAGTTGCCCTTGCAGTCAGGTGACCATGGGTTCAAATCCCAGGATTGCTAGTGGCACCACTGAGGTACTGTCTCCACACACTGCTTCTCAGATGCTCTCTGTTGGTGGCAGTGGATTTATTCCAATTATGGTATGTTTTGTTATGTCTTCTCACACAGTAAGGCCTCGTTCACACGGACGTTTGAAATGAACGCACTCTGAACGCCATAGGTGTTTTTGTGGCGTTTGATAGCGACGCTTGATCGACGTCAGCAAGGCGTTCAACTGCTCTTAGTCTGACACCATTTAACGCCAGCCTGACGCCCGATATGTAGTTTGGTGTATTCACCTGTGGGGGCAGTAATGACTCTGTCCAGAGTGTTTACACGTGTGTCATCCTGGTTTATAGTTCTGCAC
>JBBPCW010283297.1:0-10832 GCA_037974425.1 Phenacogrammus interruptus
AGAGCAGGGATGAGGGAAAAGAGAGACAAGGAGGATAAAGGAAAGATAAAAAGGTCAAAAGGAAAAAAGAAATACAAGTAATGAAGAAAAAAGACAGAGGGAGAGAGAGAGAGAGAGAGAGAGAAAGAGAGAGAGAGAGAGAGAGAGAGAGAGAGAGAGAGAAAGAGAGAGAGAGAGAAAGTGAGAGTTGAGTAAAAAGCGAAAAAGGACAAGGGAAAGAAAAAGGGCAAAAGGGAAAAGAGAAAATGGATGAAAGAAAGAAGAGACAGAGAGAGAGAGAAAGAGAGTGAGAGAGAGAGAGAGAGAAAGAAAGGACAGGAGGAAGAAAAGAGAGAAATACGAGGGATGAAAGAACGAATGAGAGAGATGTGTGAGAGAAAGGGAGAGATGTGTGAGAGAAAAAAAGAGAAAGCCAAGAGATGAAAGAGAATGAGAGTTAGAAAGAGACAGAGGATTGAGTGAAAAGAGAAAAAGCCAAAGGCGAAAAAAGAGAAAAACACGGGATAAAATAAAATAAAGAGAGAGAGAGAGAGAGAGAGAGAGAGAGAGAGAGAGAGAGACCTTTAGGGCTTTCTGAGTTATTCACTAAATCGCAAGTTGATGTGTGTCTACCCAAACTGAGAGCGCAGTCTGAAGGCTTAACAGCATTCTATTCCATTTCTCCCCATTTGGAGTGAGTTTTAACAATGCGGCGGTGCAGGGCAGGATTATTTCCATCATTATTTCCATCAGCCTTTCATCATGTGAGTACTCAAGACATGCTGTACGATCATGTGGAATGCAGAAGGCAGACAGGGTCACCCCCCACCCCACCCACCCCACCCAGATTAACATATTAATGCATCTGAAGGAAACAGTATTTATTCTAATAATGCCACTGAGAATGCCTTTGATGTTCTGTGAGAAGAATGACTGTCTCCAAAACCCCTACAGATATATATAATTATATATATATATTTTTTTAATGGTTTCGGCTAAGTCAAGAGGTGTCAAATACGTACATATAAATATTATAATCTAGTTAGAAAGGGCATTTTGATTTAATATTTTGAATTTGGATAAAAAGTTAAGTACTGAATGCTATACTGGAGATTTCATAAGAACTTTCTCCATTTTCTCCATTTTTCTAGGCTAATTAAATTCAAATTTTGACCTGAATATTATTTCTTTTGATTTGAATATAACTTATTTCTAAACGATGTTTAAACGACTTCTCCGATTTTTTAAACGATAGCTCTGTTTATTACTCTCTTGCTTGTTAGCTTTTTACCTGTTATTTGAAACCATTTCATGTAATTATGCTCAGCCAAATTGGTTTTCTGTTTATTAAACTGTGGTTTAAACGGTTAAAACAAAGATGAAGACAGAGGCGGATCAGCATTGGGGATTTGGAGTGCAGAGGATAGAGGGAAGGGGAGGGAAATAAGGAGAGATGAGATAAGATAACCCTTTATTAGTCCCACCGCTGGGAAGTTTGTGAATGCACTCACTGTTACAGATGGTGCCTAGACCGTCGTAGTCTTCCACGCTTTCACAAACCACACGCCACTGGGAGAAGAGGGAGTTGGAGCTGATGCCGTTCATGTCGAAGTTGCTGCGAGCACCCATCAGGTCGTCTGTGCAGACGTCACACTCGCTGCCTCCAATAGCGAAGTTCCAGTATGGCAGCGCGAAAGTGGGGTCCCGCAGCATGTCCTGGAAACAAATCAGTCAACAACTTAGCAATTTAGTTGCTTTTTTGTATTTAAATTCTTTATTTTTTCAAAAAATTCTAATTCTAAACAATGTTTTTGGGCCAAAATTTTTAAGTGCCAGTTTCCTCCTAATATGTAAGAAGTAGGGATGCACCGACTGATCGGCCAGTGATCGGAAATGGACGTTTTTTGGACTGATCGGTGATCGCCCGATCACTCACACGTATTGCCGATTTCAAGCCGATCATTTTTGGGGGGTTTATTTATTTGTTTATGTATTACATTTAATTCATTTAAATTTGTAAAGAAATTTTGTTGTGAAAAAAAAAAGAAGCTTTATATTAAAGAAAATTAGTTTGTATTTGCTGTAGAGTTGCCAATATCATATGTCACTATTATAAAAGTAACCAGTAAATGGGGAAAGTAAATTCCACGTTACATTGAAAAAGTTGGAACCCAGTAGCTCTAATTTTCTGTTATCTGGGGAAAAAATCGGGATCGGAAAAATCGGTATCGGCCGATCACACTTACAAAAATATCGGTAATCAGAATCGGCCAAGAAAATTGCAATTGGTGCATCCCTAGTAAGAAGTCCTCAGTGAAGTTTCACTGAATTAAATGGAGAAAGATTTAAGATTTTCAGGCTCCAAAAGCACTGAAATCAGTTTTAGAGGTCAGAGCTTTAAACCTCTGGCCTTGAATTATTGCTCCTTGTCTGCACAGCTGATGTTTGGTTGGGCATCTAGCCTTTGGTCATCTGGTTATGTCAACTGACTGTAGTTTACTTTTTCAGTTTAACGCCAATTAATCATAAAACCAATAGTAACGTTTGACCTACAGGCGCTACATTCCAGCAGGGAGGGATTTTCTCTGTGTATAATAGCGAAGACTAATCCTGTCTGTAATGCCATGCAAAGAGCAAATCACACACAGATGAGTATCAGCTTCAGCAAGAACGGGCTCTTTGTTCCAGAGTGAGCGCCAAGACTAAGTTCATGTCATTTCAGGCTTAACAACATTTTCTGCAATTTCTAACTGTGATAACAAAATACCCCCCAACTCTGAAATAGATATAAGATCTAAATAATATCTTTTTCACTATTTATTCAATAATTCCTTTTGGAATGCAGATTGAAATAATAATAATAATAATAGTATTACATCTATTCATTGTATCTCTTAATTAATAATGAATAAATAAGAGATAAGAGAATAATAATACCAAAGATAATTGCAGTAATTATGTATTTATAGAAGCTCATTTTCAGTTTTTAGACATGTTTACTGCACAATGTCACTGTATTGCATTCCTCATGCTTTCTCATTCTTGAATTATACATAGATTTGTGAAAATATTTTTAAAAGAAATATTATAATTAAAAATATTATAATACTTTATGTACATCTTCCTTTAAATAAAAACATTGAAAGCAACTAAAGGCAAATTAGAGTTGTTTTATGGAAGTAATTGCATGTACATTCGATTATGAGTGGAAACACCGATTTTGATGTGTGTGTATATGTGTGTGTGTGTGTGTGTGTGTTTGTGTGTGTGTGTGTGTGTGTATCTCCTGGCCTTTACCTGCATGTCCCTCTCCAGCTGCAGGAGGTGGAACCGATGCCAGGTCACAAACCCGGGACCCTCATGAGAGAAATCGACTCCCCCGAAGCTCGGCTGTCCGCCACCCAGGAAGGTTTTGCTGACTGAGTAGTAGTGGGTCCAGACGAAGTAGTTGTAGATGGTGACGTTTTGGAACTGTGTGGTGTTCCCATCGGGCCCAAAGATCTCCTGATAGCGGCGAGTGGCGATGACGATGTCTGGGTGGAAGGTTCGCTTGGCCTGATCCAGGGCATCCACAAAGGCACGCTTCTCATTCGCACTGAGTGTCATTATATTTCTTCTGACTGAGAATGAGAGAGAGAGAGAGAGAGAGAGAGAGAGAGAGAGAGAGAGAGAAGGTCACAGTATGATGAAGTAGGATATACAGGGATCTGCTTAACTTTAAAAAGCAAGTAGTGTTTTGAAGAGGGGTCTTATACACATCTGTTGAGTTTTTTGTCACATAAGAAAAACTCATAGATCCATTTTTTAATGTTTTAGTAACACCCCACTTTAAATTTCTAGCTACCTTTTATGTTTTGTAGACACCTCACTGCCTACAAGACATAAAAAAAAGCTTTCCTGGTTGCTTTTTAAGATTTGTAGACTTCTCACTGGCTGTGTAACATGAAAAGCAAGTAGTGTGTTAAAGTAGGGTCTTACAAAAAACGTGAAACTGGATCTGCTGGGTTGTTCTAACATTCTGTCATATAAGAAAAGCTCAGAAATCCGATTTTCTAGTTGGTTTTCATGTTGTATAGGTAAATGGACCCATAAAAGCAACGTTTTCCAGTGTCTGTATTAACACACGCGTACGTTTTGCATGAATATTTCATAATGTTTCTGTTTCAGGAGATTTTCCACCAATATCTGTGATTTCAGTCAGTGTCAGCCTTAGAAAGACGCCGAATGCTGAATTTGACTCACCTACAGGCACCGACTGGTCGCAGTTGGGTCCCGTAAAGCCATGCCTGCATCTCCCGCAGTCGTGACCTGAGAAGTTGCCGATGCACTGGCAGGTGCGGTTGAAGTACCTGTTGGGCCAGCGTTCGCGGTCATCCCGGCCGTCGTGAGGGTACTGAGGCCCGTGAGGACGAGAGTCCACCCGTACCGCCACACACTGCCCTCTCCTCAGACTCACCCCACACGGGTCAGCGGCCCGGCCGAACGGAGACGGGCAGCACTGACCACTCCGGAGCCCCTCCGGCGTCACACACACCCTCGGAAACTGGGCTTGAACAATGACAACCCACAGGAGGACCAATACACCGTACATCCACATCGTAACAGAGAAGACAGCCCTTACTCACTGATGAATATTACACTATTTCTCCCTTAAAATTACCACAGGTGGCTGTCTTGCATAACACAACTGTGAGGCTGAATTGGGGAAACTAGAGGCACCTTCAAGCTTTCAGCGCTGGACCTCTCGCTGCTCCAAGCATCCCAACACTGTGATTGGCTCCTTGAGCGGCAAATGAGTGCACAAACTTAAATAGGGGATTAGCGCGTGACTCCCTGAATCTCTGATCCCCGCGTGACCACGTCACATTTCCTACTAAACGGGTTCAGGGGGCTTAGCATGATCACGCCAGCCCGGCCCCAGGCCGCTGCACACTGCTCCTGGATCCTGCTGGGAAGCTTCCTCAGCAGAGGGACAAGTACTATAACACTTCAGCCATACTCTGTAGACCTCCCAACCATATAAACCACTATTGTCGTAATCTATAACTATTATATTCAACAGGGGATCCCATCCTGGGGTCTGGGGACCCCTTGGGGGTGCGGGGGCTGGCTAGAGAGGCTGGAGATCGCAGGGGGTGCGGACAATTTTGTATAACATATAAATATGTGTGTATGTATAAGAGTATAAGAACAAAAACCTACTACGTTGTTTATTTATTGCAAATTAAAGTTTATTAATTAATCTCTTGATTCTTTTTGTGCGTCTATGCGGGTTGGGGTTGGGGTTGGGGTGCCTGTCTTGTCTTGGACACAGGCAAGAGGGGCATGAAGGAAAAAAGGTTAGGAAACACTGCTCTACAAAATATAGGTGCAAAAACGAATTATTTGTATGGATTGAATAGAGAAAACACACAAGTTCTAAGACGAAGCTTTAATTACATTTTTGTGAATGAGATTTGAGATGGGGAGTGTGAATAATCAGAAAATGTAAAGGTTTCTAGTTTTTCATGTGTTTTTCTAAACCAGCAACCTTACAGAAGCCTTCTATTAAATACTGTATATAATATAGTCTCATATTCACCAGTAATTCCTTGTAGTAGTTAATCAGGCCATGGGTTCAAGGGTTTAACTGGCCTTGGGAGGAGAGTGCAATGGTAAGGTCATTCAAACAAAGCTGATTTTGGAGTAAATAGCTGGCGAGCGCCATAAAATGTGCTACTCTACAAGCCCTGCAGAACACAGTCATGTGGCCACAGATCCCCAGTCACAGGGCGACTTTCTTTCTTTCTTTCTTTCTTTCTTTCCTGACGTAAAGTGGTTTTCCCTTCACATAATGAATCCAAATGAACGACGATGGATCCAAACGGAGTAAAAGAAGAACACACATCACTATTTTCAAGTTGAGCGTGATAAATGGAGCAAACATAAACCAATATTTCCAACACATTGTACTAATAAAACGATAATTGGAGATAATGAATACAATATACGAGCTTGTTTCCAGCACGATGCCTCAAATTGGTTAATAGACTAAATCTAATTGGACTAATTCATGCTAACGATCATTGCATCTAGCCAATAATACAAACTTGTGTGACCAAATGAATGATCTTTAATTTTAAAAATAACTTTGGAAACCCAAATGCACTACTCTCTACATAGCCCTCAAAATCATGACTTTATCTTGTGCTTAAGGCTCCAGTATACATGCTTAAGTGGCTATTGTCACGGCTCGGCCAGTGGCCACTGTTTTTGGTTCTGTTTTGGGACTTTTATTTTGATATTCGTGTATGGTTTGTGTTTCCAGCTGTCTCGTGTTTAGTTTAACTGATTATGTTTTGTGATTGGTTTCTGTCTGTGTCCTGTGTGTATTTAGTTCAGTCCGTATGGACCGTGGGTATCGGTCCATCGCCTCATTATCCTGTTATCCTGTTCCTGTTCTTGTCTGTAGTGGCCCTTGAGCCAGGTTTGTTTTCTTTTTTGGGGGGTTTGTAAATAAAGAGCACTAGTATGGATGCCTGCCTGCCTTGTGCGGGGTTCCTAAGAGGTGAATCACGGGAGCGGGCTAACCCTATGATCTAATGAGAAAGTAAAATAAATAAATACAAACCAAGAAATCATTTTTTGAGCCAGGAACAGACAATTAAAAGAGAAACAATTACATTAGCCTGGGGATCTTCACTGTTGAGACTATATTTAGCCCATTGTGTGGTCAGGAGGATAATTAAAGGAGCAAAGGGGCATCTTGCCGCAGGTGGGGGGTCTTCCACCTTTTCCCCATTCATGTTTATGTAAGAGTCAATGAGATATTTCACTCTCTTCGGTGGTCTTTCTTTCTTTTCTGGGATTTAACTGTGAGCAGGGTCCACTTTCATCCAGCCGCCTGAAGAATGTCTCCAGGATTGCGGCCAGGTTAAATTTGTGGTTCTGGCTTACACAAATAAAGAGGATTATGAGGGAAGGGCCTTACTATTCCAGATCAAATGCTCACGTTTGGTGTTTTGGCACACTTTATAGTGGAATTAGCATATATTAGCAAATTCAACAACTTTTCAGAGCATACCACTGCTCCACTCACATGCTGATTAGATGTTAATGTCTCACATACACATTAGCGGTCTTGGCAGTTTATTGCAACTCTAACTACAATTGGATAATTCAGATCATTTTAAATCATACAGTCATGCAGTTTCTTGCTTGTTGCTGCACATGGGCACATAATCTCAGACATATTTGAGAATAATCTCAGATGTCTTTAAGCTATTAGCTCAAAAATTGTGAGAAAATATTTTCTTTGGGGCAAATTGTATCTCTCACATACACACAAAAGTAAATTTACATTTACAGCATTTGGCAGATGCTCTTACTCAGAGCCACTTATATCTGTGCTTTATAGTCCATAAGAAAACACGAACCTCACACTAGTAAACCTATACCTAAAATGAAGCTGCTAGACGATTCTACCTGAAAACAAGCTTTCAGATGTTTTGTTCTTTCTTTTTCGTGTTACTTACGTTTATGATACGAACATGCAGGTGTTCTCCTAAGTACTCAGTAAAGAAGGTGGTCTTCAGTCTTTGTTTGAAGACAGTGAGGGTCTCAAAAGTTGAAGTTGAATTTTATTATCATATGCACAAATACAGAGCACAATGAAGTGCTTGCATATCGTCTTTACAGACAGAACATAGAGACATAAAAGGCATAAAAGACATACAATAACTAATCACAGGCTAAAGTAAACACAGTTTTAGCTGCAAGTTGCATAAATGTAAAGTGGCCTTGCAGTGTAAAGTGTCAGTAAAGTGTAAAATCTCTGTAAAGTGTAAAGTGTCAGTGCAGTGTGAAGTGTCAATGCAGTGTAAAGTGTAAAATGTCAGTGCAGTGTAAAGTGTCAGTGCAGTGTAAAGTGTAAAATGTCAGTGCATGGTAAAGTGTCAGTGCAGTGTAAAGTGTAAACGTCATTGCAGTGCAAAGTGTCAGTGCAGTGCAAAGTGTAAAATGTCAGTGCAGTGCAAAGTGTAAAGTGTCAGAGCAGTGTAAAGTGTGAGGGCAGTGTAAAGTGTCAGAGCAGTGTAAAGTGTAAAAAGTCAGTGCAGTGTAAAGTGCCAGTGCATTGCAAAGTGTAAAATGTCAGTGCAGTGTAAAGTGTCAGTGCAGTGTAAAGTGTAAAATGTCCGTGTCGTGTAAAGTGTCAGTGCAGTGTAAAATGTCAGTGCAGTGTAAAGTGTAAAATGTCAGTGCAGTGTAAAATGTTGTGTGCTACAGTATTTCACATAGAATGAGGAACAGATTTATTGCACAGAGAGAGGCCCGCAGTTCTTGTGTGTTGAATAGTCTGACAGCACTGGGATAAAAACTGTTCCTGAATCGTGTTGTGCGTGTGTGAATTGTGCTGAGTCTCCTGCCGGATGGAAAGAGAAAAGTGGCAGTGCAGGGTGGCTGGGGTCCTCCATGGTAGTTTTCCTGAGACAGTGTGTGCTGAAAATGTCCATTATTGCAGGGAGTGGAGTGCCTATGATCCTCTGGGCCGTTTTCACCACCCTCTGCAGAGTCTTCATGTCCTGAGCAGTGCAGCTGCCGTACCAAGAAGCAACACTCCCTGTGTGCATGGACTCCACAGCACACCTGTGGACACTCCAGCCTTCTTTAGGTGTCTGAGGAAGTTGGTGGGCTTTTTTGGTGACTGCTGCTGCGTGTTCTGAGGACTTGGCACTGAGAGTGACCCCAAGGAGCCTGAAGCTGAAGTTCATTCCACCACTTTGGTGCCAAATCTCAGAATATGTGTATGAATGTAGCAAATAAAAAAGTGCCATGGTGCAAATACAAGATACAATCACACTGCAGTTTACTAAAGCTGGAGTGATGATCATTATGTCCATTATGATCGTTTTGTTTTGTGCAGTAGCATTACCATGTGCGTTGTTCTTACCAGATGCTAAATTCATTATGTGTAATATCTTATGTGCAATAGTATTAAATTGTGAAATATCATGACTTATATGAAAATTACTGTTTAAGGCTGGACGATTAATCGAAGAGTAATCGAAATTCAGAACCTATAATCGATAAAAATTTTTCAGGTCAATTATTTCCATTACTTTCCCTTTAAAATAACTACCGCGTCACGTGACCCCGCTTATGTTATGTTACGTTATTCCACCCACATGTGGAGCATGGAGATCTTAAACACTGAGACAACTGAGCAACTTGTCAGTGAACTATTAGGGCAAAATATATATATATAAATAAAAAAAAAATCATTCATTAATCGTAATCGAGTTAAAATGAATCGAGATTTTGATTTTAGGCCAAATCGTCCAGCCCTATTACTACGCTATTACATGTAGAACCCTAACCATTTTTGTTACTAGTAATTCAGTTAGTTACTTATCTATAGTATTTATAGCCAGAATTTGTGTATTTAAATTGTGTATTTAATATTGAGTATATTTTGCAGAGATTTTATTGGATTTATTCAGACTTTATATTATATATTGTTCTTATTCTTGAACCTCTGATTATGTGCTTGGCAAAAGGTTCAGAGAAGCTTCAAAACAGTGAAGCTGTCAATGTGGCATCCAGGGCTGCTTCACCTTCTCTCTTATGGTGGTGGTTCTTGCAGGTATTGGGGAAATCAGCATCTGCTGCAAAGCTCTTGATTAAGATTAAGATTCTTTATTTGTCACATGCATAGTCATACAAGTACAACACACAGTGAAATTCTTTCTCTGCATTTAAACCCATTCACTAAGTGAAGCCCGGGGAAGTACTTGTGTCAGAGTATCAGAAAATGTAGTAGTCAATACCAATTTGCTTGATCTTATTTGCTTATTTTATTCTATTTATTTATTTTGTATTTATATTTGATTTACTGGGAAACACACATGCAAGTACAGCACCTTGGTTAACTTCACATTACCAGTGACACTTCACAGTTCTTGATGCCTGTCACGGGCGACGCAACGGTTGCCATGTCGCTATGATTTACCCTATTGATCACAGGCAGGCAGGCAGGCATTTTTAAACATGAAAAGAAACCCTGGCTCGAGTGAAGATACAGATAAACAGAAATGATGTTACATGAGGCAATAAATGAGGCGATGGACCGACACAGAGGTCCACATAACTGGACATTAAATACAGAACAGGACACAGACGGAAACCAATCACAAAAACACAATCATCTAAATTAAACATGAGACAGCTGAAAACGAGACACAAGACACGAACATCACCAAAATTCAAAATAAAAGCCCCCCAAAACAAAATCAAAACAGTGGCCCCTACCGGTCACTGGCCGAGACATGACAATGCCCAATTTAATACCATGATAAGAAGCAATAAGAAATCAAGTCAACTTTAATAGAAATTAAATTCAACAGAGACTACCTTATTTAAAAAAAAACCATTCGAACCATATAATAACAACAGTGACATGTAACCATCAAGCAATGGTTAAACGCTTAATTGCAAACAATTAGCTTTTTATGATGGTACATGATTTCAGTTGCAGTACTTGGCCAAGGCAAAAATTAAGGAAATAACAAACAAGGCCTATATATAACACATATACAGTACAATGAAAAGAGCGAATTGCTAAGGAAATTTAAGGAACTTCCTCCAGGATTAATAAAGTTTTCTGATTCTAAGGAAATTGATGAGAGTTCTGAACTATAGCTCAATGACCATAAAAACAGCAGAGGCTACTCTCTCTCTCTCTCTCTCTGTCTCTCTCTCTCTGTCTCTCTGTCTCTCTCTCTCTCTCTCTGTCTCTCTCTTTCTCTCTCTCTCTGTCTCTCTCTTTCTCTCTCTCTCTCTCTCTCTCTCTCTCTCTCTCTCTCTCTCTCTCTCTC
>JBBPCW010283331.1:0-10831 GCA_037974425.1 Phenacogrammus interruptus
TGCTCCTTGGTTCACAGCTGTCTTGTGTTTTCCCTGATTATGTTATGTACTTAAGCCTGTTTCTGTTGTTCAGTCCTTATGTGTCCATCGCCTCATTTTCCCTGTCCCTGATTCCTGTTTTCGAGTTATTCACGTTCCTGTTATCTGGATGCCCGCGTGCCTATTTATGTTCCTGTTTTGTTTTCTTTAATAAAAGAAGTATCTAGCATGGATTGTAGCCTGTCTGGTTAGTCCTTGCCCTGAGGTAGCTCCGGGTTGGGGGTTAGCCACCCCTCCCGTGACAGCTAAGAGTTAAGTTCATAAATGCAACTGGTTTTCCTCCCCCTAGTCTATATACTATAGCCATTAATGGGTGTATAAAGTAAATTGACCTCTTGTGTGAAGACTCCACAGCACAGCACTCAGTGTGAATACTTTGTAATTCTTTCTCCAAGTAAGCAGTGGGCTGTCACCAAATGAAAGGCACCTGGGGAACAGTGTGTGGGGGCAGCAGAATGCTCAAGGGTACCCCAGTGGTGACACTAGCAGTCCAGGAATTTGAACCCATGGGTACAGCAGCAAATTCACAGGTTGGAGTCAACCCTTCAAGTGTGTTCACTCATAACTTGAAATCTGAACACACTTAAACAGATCTTAAACCAGATTTAAGAAAAAATCCATTTGCCCTGTAGTGAGGGGAGGTTGGAAAGTGGTCAATAAAATATGAATTTTGACTGTTTTTGGTACATAAGACTGCACATGTCATAAGTGGACCACAGGAAGAAAAGTATGAAATGGGCCCTAAAAGTCTGTTCAGTGGCTTCAGTGTAAAATAACTGCAATCTGCTTCTTTCCATTTGTTGTCAGAGACATAACCAGCGATCATTTCTAAACACAATGTTTCTGAAAAAATTTGGCATTTGTGGTTGGCATCAGAGCCGTAAGGGGAAACGTTCCAAGCAAGTATTAGCAGCCTGTTTCCTGCGCCTACAAAGACTGCACTCTCAAAGGAAGCCGAAAATCTGAAATTTATGAGTGTCTGCAATGCAAGCACTTCCTTTTGAATAAAACATTTACTTTGACCATTGAAATTTACAACACTTAAAAAAAATGGCCCTCCGGAACATTTCTTAAACTAACTGAAGCTAAGCTGAACATACAGCACGGAGGAGAAAATCGTGTAAGCCAAACTGTCAGAAAGGAATGAGGCAAGACAAATGATGAAGGAAAGGAAACTTGTTGTACTGAACTCAAGGACACAGTGCTTCAGTGGCCTCTTCTTCATTCTTACTCACGTCTGATGACAGAGTTCAGGGGACTACAGAGCAATACACTATTGTAAGAAATGCAGACTGTGAGATCAATATGCCAGACTTCATCTGTGGACGGTAATGTCTGATTGCATTTATAGAATTAAATTTAGTTATAATATATTGTTTTAACTATATTTTCAGATTTACACAATTCAAAAGTGTAGTCATAAAAATAACTGTTTAAATGTAACTATGGTAACTAATATTGACTGAACAATTGAAACCCTCACATTAAGTTCAATATTTCAGGTTTTTTGGAAACAGCAAATTAACCTTCATTCACCTGTTAATCTGGTCTCTTTTTTACAGCTGTTTGTAAATGAGTTGGATTCTGACACAGCTGCTGTGTTGCCTTCAGAGAATTTCACTTTTAAATCTGCATGCTGTGGTGAGGGGGCAGACGCAGAGAGGAGAGCGGCCTTCGGCGCTCTGCAGATACCCATCACAGCTCACGTGATTTATGAGAGGCCTTTGCCTTGGTGCTGGAAGCAGCTGCTGGAGCTTTCTGACAGCACCAGACAGCGAGAGAAGGATAAGAGGGGACAGAGGGGTGGGGGGGGGGGGGGTGTAAGTTACTCAAAGCTGCCCTGCTCTGCTGAAGCACGTGGCCCTCAACACAGCAGGGGAACATCCACCTTAGATGAGTTGATAGACCTCTCGTGAGATATCTTATCCATCATGAGGTGGCAGGGCCTGCTGCTGGGTTTGTGTTCTGCTTCGTTGAGGGTGATTAGTCTGCAGCGGGAGAACAAAGCAACACAAACACGAACACTTCAGCCCTCCCTAGAGAGAGAGAGAGAGAGAGAGAGAGAGAGAGAGAGAGAAAGTATGAAGTGAGGGACAGAGACAGACAGAGAGAAAGAGAGAGCATGCACCCTGCGAGTCTTCGGTGGGAGATAAAGATCTTGCAGATTGTGTATGGTGCTCACTACTGGCAGCCAAACAGACAGCATGAGTGGTTGCATGCCTGGGGAGGACTTTTTAAGCCCCTCCGTGGATAATAGGGTTTGGGAAAAGAGAGAAAGGAAATGGGCCCACAGGATGACCAGACAAGTCAAGCCAATGTGATCAAGTGTTTTATTTTTCAGTGGGAGCTAAAGGAAAAACTTCTGTTTCTTTCCAAGACCTGGTCAAATTAAGAGAATAATAAAATCATCTTGAAATTGACTAATCACCCCTAATTACACAGTGTTTAGTGACTTCACCTTGTCTAAAAGTTTCCATCTGATTCTCAGGATGTAATGCATAATTCACAAGGGTCTCCAAATATTATCCATTTATGTTCATCACATTAGGTTTCATCACAGTTGATGAAAGGTTCAAGTCCTTGAATATCTTGACCCACATTCCAAATGAGAACACAATAAATGACATAGCAGGCTCATAATTTCAAATTGGCTCAAATTATTTGTTTATAAATCCGAGTGCTTTTTGTTTCCACTCTTAAAAACTGTTTTCTATTGTTTCTAAAACTTCTAATTCAACACACAAATAAACATTTGTATTTATATAAAAGTGTCATGGAATCAGTCAAAATATTTATACCAGTGTAAAATACAGGTCTGTGATAGAAATGGGCTCCTTCACAATTCCCAGCATTATGTTAAAAACAGCCCTAATCATATAGAACTGTGTTATTGACCATTTTGGAGGCCACTTACTCATTTCACTGACATGGCTCTTCAGCATTAGTGCAGCCCCCACCCCCTTCTCTTAAACACACACACACCATGATAGTAATCCTGGTGTAGCCTGGGATGGATTAGTCTCCCTGTGCAATCAATCATCTTCCTTCTGTCAGCCATTTGGAGAGCTGCAGGGGGGCATCCTTGGCATCCACACACACTGTTCTGCCTCAGAGGGGTCAAGGGCAAGTCTGGGGGCTCTCTAGAGTCTGCTCACATGTGCCTCCATGATGACTAAGTGGGAAACTCCAATTTACAGAGCCAATTGCAAATAAATGCACACTTGCTCACACACTCTTTCTCAGACCATGGGGCCATTTGGACATATGGGTTCATTTTCAACAGTCCCCAGTGGATTTTTCCCATTCGAAATTTCAGTCTGACATTTAGTCTGACTCTGTAATCCGTTATCAATTGATGATTTTCTCGGAAGTTGATTCGAAGATTGTTCATAAAAAATCATAAAAAAGTCCTTCTGGAAAAGTTGATGAAAATTGTTAGAATGAGTCATTCATTTTATAGCCACTACTCATTCCCACTAAAAATCTTTTACAGCACCATTATTAAGCCTTTTATGAAATGGAAAAAAAATCAATTGTTATTGTGTCAAAAAAGTCAGTTAATTATGCTAGCATAGCTTAACTGGGTGTTACTCATTGTTTATTGGTCTATAAAAAAGCAGTCTTGCAAGACTTCTGCCAACTTAACCCTTGGCAAAAAGCCGCCATTTGGAAAGGAAATTGCCTTCGGCTGACATACAAATATCCAACTACAGACTGCTGTTTTTATGTGATGTATAGGGGCAGACTTTTTTAATGTTGCAGAATTGCAGAATAACAGAAATGTACTTTCAAACATGTGCAAGTTTCTCTCTTTCTAGGCCCTAAGAGCTACAAAGAAGCTTATAGAACTACATTTAAAGCTGTGACTCAGTAAATGTTAAATAAAAGATCCACCTACTCTCTTGCTCCAGTCATCATCGCATGCATAACATTCACACTGAAGTTTTCATGGAATGAAACATACAGATAGATGTGGGGATTGCCAGTTAGAATAGTTGTGGTCAGCTTATTATCCAATAGATATGAGCAGAGGTGGGTAATGCAGGTCTAAAAAATGAAAGTCGTCCACAGGATTATGTTCCAACTGCCATGGTTCTCTAGTCCCTTCAAACCAGCAGTAGCAGGATACAGGTGGTTGCAATACAATCCTGGGGAGGGTTTTAGACCTGGATTATCCATCTCTGGATATGAGACAGTTGGTACTCATTGTAGAAAAAAATGTGAGTCGCAAGTGTAGCTTGCTAAGACGGGTTATCTGCAGTTGATGCAGTTTATATTTGCAATGCGCATGTTTTCTGTTGTATTTCTGCCCCATGCCTAATGACTAATTGATGTAAACTTAACTCTAAATAAACTCACAAATTTGAAACTGGAGGGAAACAGCAAACTTTTCCAGTTGCACAGAATAAAAGCAGCTTGTAACTGAAGACACACAACTGGCTGTGGACAGCCAGTCTGAATGCAATTATGGCTATGGCTTTTTAACACTAAACAGAACGTACACAATCATTCAGATCACTGATGTTTCATACATTTTTCTTTCAAGTAATCACAAAAATCCTGCTTTTTAGTAATTCTTACAGAAATGGTGAAATTGTGAAACAAAAATGGTGAAATTCATGCCAGCTAATCTGAATAAAATATTTAAAGCTTATAACCTTTAACAAGATTAAAGCAAAAAGCAGAGATGCAACATGCATATACAAGGAAATGACTACACATTATGCAAAGTGGTGCATTACAAAAAGAGCACACTGTACAGACTCACAATGGAGCCATTCCATTCCCCCAAGACAGGTGCTACACCTCATCGGCCTAATTGTCATTGATCGCTATCAGAGGCTTTTATGCCAGACTGCAGGCATCCCAGCAGAATGCATTAACCTAAAGAACCCAGGGCTGTGTTTCCACACAGGGCAAACAAAGGGGCTTGATAATGTGATTTCAAAACCTCAGAGTCAGGACATATCAGGTGAGACGTGGCCAACAAACGATTAATGCAAAAAGCTTTTAAAATACATTACACAACCAGGCACACACAGCCCAGCACTACAAAAGGATAAGTGCTACAGTATTCCACCAGAATGTACACACTGGCATTTTAGTGATGTACATTTTCTAAAATGTAATTTTCATTCTTTCATAAATATGCAGTGAATATTTAAAATTGAAAGTGCCTTAGATTATAACACCTTACTACGGAGGCTGAGAGAGCTCAACGCGCTGCAACTTCAGAAAACACATGCAAACAGAAAAAAAACACAACAAATTAAGAAAACGTCTCCATCAGTTTGACAACACAGGCACTGCAAATACAGAAACGCGCTGCAAATTTCTGAATTTGTTGTGGTTTTTTCTGTTTATATGTGTTTTCTAAAGTTGCAGCGTGTTGAGCTCTCTCGGCCACCGTACCTTACCTTTGTCTTAGAGAATTTTGAAACTGAACTTTAGCAAGTTCAAGATCTTGCAAGGCTATTCTTTTGACTACTAGAAGAATTATTATCATTGCTTATGTTGCTCATTGTTTGTACAGCCGATCCCCAAAATTTGCGGTGGTTACAATCAAAGAGCACCCACAAATTAGGAAAAAAAAATTATATAAATGCATATTTTTTTGTTTAAACCCTAAATATGCCACCAGATATGTTCCCCTCTTTAATTTCATTGTAAACTCAAGATATTACCCTTAAGAAAAAAAATGTAAAGGTAAACTTGCTACACACAGGAAACTGGTATGATGTGGGAATGCTGGACTGGATCTGCCAGAGATGTGTCTAAGGGCAGCAGCCAAACAGCAGCAAGGTGAAATAAATAACTCTCTCGGATTGGCTACTTTCAAACCTCCCGCCTCTGAGTACAGTTCACCATCCCAAGACGTGCTTTCTTTGTGTTCTCTCCACAGTACCAAAATGTATACAGTTATATTTTATATACACATTAAATTTGTCTTCCATTCCATTCTTCTGTTCTGTGTAATGAATTGGTCTGGAGATCTCTGAGCTAACTTAGGGTTCAACTTGATCATAGGCAGAGGTAGCAGAAGTGGGAGGTGTAACATGATATTACTGGTTAATATTATTTCCTTCTGCATGCTGGTGCCTGGTGAGGTAATCAGAATGTAGAAGAGGTTACGGAGAATAGTCATTTCAGTTTGACTTACAATGACAACAATACCATGTCTTTTATATGGTATGATACGATGAACTGTGTTTAATATTGAAATGACCATTTAATATTGTGGACAGGAACATGGACTTAGAAGATGAACATTTTGATTTCAGCTTGACTTTAATTGAACATCAGGCATTTTGTTCACCAGATGAGGATGAGGCTGAGGTTGTGCCATAAAAACCTCATGTGGACTACTTAGGTACAGTAAAAGCATAAGCAACAATGACATTATTCAGAAAGGTTAGTTGTCCTGTTCAATATCACACAGTTTTGTTATAGGGCCCAGATGGGCTCCATCAGTTTACTTTCTTCCTCAGCGTCCAAGAAACCAAATCACTGTGATAATTTGGCGTAAAAGAAAACATGAGAAAGCCCTGGAAACACAGTCTGTTTTGCTCCACTGCAGTTATTTGGCTTCGCTCTTTAAACAGAGTCAGCCTGGAATTTATATCAGAATCACGCAAATTTGCTGTTTGCATTTTCCATCTTCCATACTTCAATCCATCTAAGATGACATCTTAAATAAGTCATCATGAAGTTCCTCATAGTAGAATGATGTGTCTTGTGTCTTTAGTTTGCCCAGACACTTCATTCTCTCTGCATTTGCATGACATCATCACGTGTGTTGTTTCTGAGGGCGGTGAGTGAACTTCAGAAAAGAGAAGGGCTTTTTCGTTCCTGCCCTCCTGTTTTACCTCTCTCTGGTACAGGGAACAGAGCCAGTTATCGCCTCTGTTGCCTCACGCAGTCAGAGGCCCAGATCCCCACAGTTTCAATTAGTCCCCACTTAGATCGGCACAAGACATCTAAACACAAAAGAGGAATGAGCTGCCGGCTACACACTGGACAGAAACCGTTGTTCCATCTGTGACAGCCTCGAGTATGATTTGCCTGCATTCATGGTGAATGTCAGTAACGGAAATTTACTAAAAGAGCTCACTATCTGTCTCTTAATAGTTTTCGTCTAGACCGCTTGGCTGTAATTGCCATTTTACTGTTTTTTTACTGTAATATATTACAGATAAAACTACATGTAAAATCATTATAATAGACATTATATACATAAACTCGGGTAAAATGTAATATTAATATTATTATTATTATTATTATTATTATTATTATTATTATTATTATTATTATTATTACATTCACATTCATTGTTCGTGTCCCACTATAAACATGGGAAAATCCATACAAAATATATCAAGTTTCTTGTTCTTGTTTTTAAAGTACAACTTAGACAAAAAGTACGTTTTTTGTCTAAGTGATTTCCCTTGAACACTTTTCATAGGTTGTACCTTGAAGGGAAACTGAGAGCTGGCAGTGTATGAGCATGGACATACTGTACACCAGCACAGAGTAGAAATGTGTGTGCATCTGCAGTTAACAGCTAACCAGCTATGGAGCAGCAAGAATAGGGCAAATGCTCACATTAGGAGTGAACCACTTGTTAACCACTTTAGGGACTTTTTTCTCTCCATCTTCCTGTATGTTTTGCAGATGATGCAGCAGATCCCCCTTTTCACTAATACTACAGGACTAATAGGACCACAGTAAGTAGATAAAT
The DNA here is from genome assembly GCA_037974425.1 of Phenacogrammus interruptus. Taxonomy (NCBI): domain Eukaryota; kingdom Metazoa; phylum Chordata; class Actinopteri; order Characiformes; family Alestidae; genus Phenacogrammus; species Phenacogrammus interruptus. The sequence goes on from JBBPCW010283331.1 coordinate 7,778, forward strand.
GTTCTGTTTAAGCTATTAAAATTTTTATTATACAATAAACAAAGTAATTGAATAATTAAATTTTCAAAAGTGAAACTAAATATACTAAATATAGTAAAACTCTCTCCTGTTTCTCTCTCCTTTTTCACTGAGCTATGTATGGTTCTTTTAAGTCATGGAACCGATATAAAAGCCTTTTGCTAAGAGTGTAGAAGTGTTCTTCACACTCACATCTCATGTCCAAAATAAACTTTTCAGATAGAAGTTATGGTTAAGGGTTGGGTTCAAGGTTTGATAGAACCCAACCCAAACTTAATATTCAGTTGCATTTAGTTATTGTTTATTGTTTGGTAAAGACAAGGTGAGAATCTACTTTAGAGGACACCTGCAGGGGCGATCTAGAGTGTAGTGATACTTAAGGTTTTGTTCAGAGAGTGAAATTATGAATGTTTGCCAGACGCACATTTTCTAGATGGGAATTTGCACTACATCAGTACATGAAAGTCATTGCTGGACTTGTCAGGTCTGTAAATCTATGGATTTCTAGAGTATCTCTGGAAAGCCTTCTTGCATTTACATCTGCCTTAAAGGATTATTTGACCACCAAACTGGGAGAACAGCACTGGGAGATCTTCTCTCCTTCAGGACTGTTGTGTGCATAGCTATGTAAATGCTTGAGGATACAGAGTTGACAACTGAACTGAGTGCAAATGTCTCCCTCTATGTAAATTATGACCCCTGTGTAGATGATATACATAGCTATGAAGCTAATAAATAATCCACTCTTCTTTGATGATACACTCAAAGAAATGACTCTGGGGTATAGTAATATATATTCCTTGAAAAATAGTAATTTTTACACTGTAATATTAATTTTGGAGGGAACTCAATAAAGACAAAAAAAATAAACAATTAATTTGTGTAATCAATTTACTGAGTGGGACAAGTACATCTTACAAAAGAACTCTCAAATGTTATTTAAATGTATTTCTGTCAAGGCACTACACCTGAAAATACTAAGTAACCTTTAGTAAGAAAAATTAGGTCTTAATTTGAACATGCGCAGAAGGCATGTTGAGGCAACAGACAAGCAGACGTTAAGTTTGGAGTCGAAAGCAGGAATCACCGTTTTGGCAATCCTACAGACAATTCAGCTCCTGTGTGTAATGGAGGCTTGTGTGCTAAATGTAGTAAACCAAGTCTCAAACAACAGCAGCCTATACCTTAAAATACTGCAATGAGCCGGCAGGCAGAACTGGCTCCCATGAGCCTTTGCGGGAGGAGTGAGTGGCCTTTTGGCCGTTAAATTGTGTTTTGGGGATCAATTAAGGGGGGGAAGTAGATGTGTGTGACGCTTAATGTGTTTGTGTGTAAATTGTGTGTCATTCTGTATGCTGGAGTCGTGTTTCGACAGTCACCCTCTCCTGGAGTGCTAGTGGTGCGGGTGGGGTGGCAGGTGAAACACGAAGTCCTTGTCAGATAAATTGGTGTGATACTGACTTTTGGAGGAACAGTTCACGCTGTATGGAAGTATTGTAAGCTGTGAAGCTGACAAGATACAAGACAACTTGTGAAGACCCAAAGGTGTCTTTACTTCTCATTCTCACGTTCGCCTCAATTTAAAAAAAATATATATATATATAAACATTAATTGACAGTTGCAGAATGAAGCATTGCAGACACATAGGAGTTAATTATTATTAAATCTGTAGTGTTATTCCAACATGAAAATAATTCGTTAACATTTAACATTTACTGAATATTTCTGAGTACATGTGACTGCTCATGTATATGTTAAGGTAAATTTTACTCGATTCTCATAAGTCGCACTCGATTACAGCATTAAAATTTACTCAAAAAAATTGAGTGCAAATTGTTACTAAGATTTTTTTAAAGTAAATTCTATGAGTTATTTCTTTGAGTGTACTGGCCAACCCTGTTATAGACTATCTCTAACTTAAAGTCCTGCAGAAGTTATGGGCACTTACATGAGTCTCCTCAGTGGACTGGATTCAAAATCCTTTTTGCATTCTCACATGCTGTATCCTGGACTGTAACGGCTAACAAAATCACAGCCAGCCATGTCTTTAGAACCATCAGTAGCTAAAGGCATATTAACTACAGAGTTTTCCATGCAATTGGCCAACCTTTTGATTCACACCACCAAAAGGTGCATTAAATCTCAATCACATGCTGGTTTAGACTCATTTCTTGAAATCTTAAAGGGCAGAGCACAGACCACCTCTTTGTTCTTTGGCTTTAAAGTGCTTTAAGTGAGCTTGAGGGTGACAGGGTGCGACATTAATACTCTCATCAGCAGACCTGAGGCCTCCTTGGTCATCCTTTTCAGCTCAGCTGTGCTTCATACACCAGCAAAAAGGAAGGCTGTTGTATCACTGTGTAAAGACATCACAAAATACAATTGAAGCAAACTACGTGCGGCGATCATGATTTAGGTTTTTTTTTCATGCTAGGACAACGTTTCACCACCCTGTGTATTTTACTGCACTAACTTGTGATGGTTAGGGTTAAGGTCAAGTTTAAGGTCAGGGTTAGGTTAAGGTAAGGAATCAACCCATTCTTTCTCTCCTACTCTCCCACGATACTGGCAATGTTACACAGTGCATATTAAAATACATAGGATAGTGAAGCATTTTCCTAACCCAAAAAAAGCCCTAAATCGTGATTGCAGCACGTATTTTGATTAAATTGTATTTTGTGATTGTCACGAGTGGGGCTGCAAGGCCCGCACTCGGCTTTTACCTCGGGGGAACCATGGACCAGGCAGACAGGTTTCCATGTTGAGACTTCAGATTTATTTAAACAAAATGACAAAAAATAAACAGGCGCAATGGCCCCTTGGCTCAAAACTGTGAATACAGGCAAGGGCAGAAACAGGCAGGGAGATGAGGTGATGGAAACACAAGGGAAGTAAGACACAGACAGGCTTTTAAAATCAGACAATCCCGAGACTAAACAGAAGCAGGTGGAACTAAGGCATAGATATATATACTGACTAGATGTCGCCTTGGGCCTCTAAGCATACGTCAACATCGCCGCCATCTTGGGTCGGGG
>JBBPCW010283341.1:0-10831 GCA_037974425.1 Phenacogrammus interruptus
TAAGGCCAGATTCACAAGTATTGTTTAATTTTGTTGACAGATAGCCTACAATAGCTTTTACAGAGACTTTATAGATAATTTTTTTAAATAATTCCTTTTTTTTGGTAAACATTCCTTGAAAAGTAAACTAGGGAATTTTTAACCCGTTCATGCGCGGTGTCCACTACAGTGGACAGTTGTATCTTTGTCAAAATAAATAATTTTTTTTAAAAAATCTAAAAAACAAAAAGTCTTGTTTGTGGGAGAAAAAAAACATGGGGAAAAATATCCAGCTCAGTGATTTAATAATTCATGCATGAAAGGGTTAAGGAAAACAGTAGTGTGCTTGCTCTGTGCATAATACATAATTTGATTGTTAGCGCAGTTACACGGACAATTGCAATCCGTTACTTTTTATTCAATAAATGCGTTTTAAATTATGTACATGCAATGTAAGAGTAATTTAAATAAAGTTTAAAAAAAAAGTTTTAAAACAGTTTTTCTTCTTTCCGTGCGACCCGGTGGTTGGGGACTCTTGCTGTAATTAAGTGAATGCCCCAAAAGGGGGCGACACAACAGGCCCACAGGCCGTGCGGATGACGAGCGGGGCGGAGCTGTTTGTTTAAAAGTGGCGGGTAGAAGGGAGCTGCTGCCAACGGGAAACTATCCCGAATTAACATTAACTGTGTTCAGCGACAGGAGCTGAATCTATTTGTCTGGACTGAGTAAAGTGCGTTTTTCTCCTCATTGAGATCCGTTGTACGAATCGAAGACAGCTAAGAGCGCGTTGAGCCTGCATGACACCAGGTAACTTCACTGCTAACAGCTAACCTCAGAACGTGACAGTGTTTGCTCGAAAAAAGTGACTTTCTGAGATAAAAACCGGCCTAAATCATACGCGCTTTTTAGTCTATGAGATTTGATGAGTTAGTACGTAAAACATATTGGCCACGGCGCTTCTTCTTGGTGGTCATCGTTTAGAACTTGAGTTCTGGGACTTTCCCCCAGATAAATATATGCTCGTTATTTCAGCCCTGCATCCGACCAAAGAATCCCTCATCTTCAGAAATCTCATGAAAACGAATCTGTTCAGAGAGCATCTCTTCTTCTCTTTTTTCACTACTTTTCATTACTATCGCTTTTACTAGTTTTCAACAGGTTCATTTAATCATCAACACGCCGTGTAGTCGGCGTAGTGTTTTTTTCCTTTTCTTTTCTCTTTTTGCTTATCTTTCGTCCGGTATTTCGCGTAGGGAACGGATTTGGCCCACGCCAACAACAATTTCAACTAACGTAGAAAAGGCGTCCCTGTCTGGATGAACATAGGAAACAAAACCACTAGGAGCCCACACAGCTCTCTAATGCCCCCCTGCCCAAGGGAACGGCGTATCGTTTTTAGTGAATTAAGCAATGATTATACAGCTAAAATTGACTTATCAAAGTTATAGTGAAGTATTCAGTTGTAACATTAGTGTATGTGGCTGCCCAAATCTCATTCCTGTTCAACTGAAAGAAGGTACAGGGCCTGTTTACAGCTATTATAGTAGTGTTGTATGAATCTTGATGCATGTTCCTACTGTTCCCACTGGTTCAAGAAGCATGACAAAGGAGCATGACAAACTGATTCCGGTCAGGGTTGCTCTTCGGTGCCGTCCACTGGTTCCTAAAGAAATCTCTGAGGGATGCCAAAGCTGCCTCATGTTTGTGCCTGGAGAGCCACAGGTCAGATATTGCTTTATATGTTTATAACCCCCCCCCCCCTCCTCAATTAGGTTGCGGTTGTCTTGTGTTAAGTTTTTGTGAAATGTTTGTTCCAGGTGGTGGTGGGCAACGATAAACCTTTTACTTATGACTATGTGTTCGATCCCTCAACGGAGCAAGAGGAGGTGTTCAGCTCAGCTGTCTGTCCTTTACTGTTGGGCCTTTTCAAAGGTTTGCACACATTAGACCAGGTTGTCAAGCTATTTCCCACATTACTGGTTTATTTAAAGCTATTCGACACTAATGATTTTTATACACTGCATTTACATTGCTTCAGAACATTGATTTTGGTTTCAAAACCACTAACACAAGGCTTAACATTGCCCCCGTTTGTAATGGGTTTAATAATGTATTAAGTGATTGGATCACAAGTGAACTGGACTAAATACAAGTGTAATTATCTACAATTACAAAGATGCACTTTTTGTAGTATAAATGGTACTGTGTCCTGATGCATCCCTGACAAGGACATCACTGTAAAATATGTCCCATGACAACATGCCAATGTTTGGGGAGAGAATGGGGAGGAGCAGCATAAAAAAACAAGACTCTTTAAAAAAAAAAAAAAAAAAGCTGGCAAACAATTAGGCCAAAAACAATAGTGAGTCAAGTTGGACAAAGTGTTGTGACCATTGTTTTTTATCACTCGATGGATATGTATTCTGCTTCAGCTTTAAAGCTGGTTGTTTAATATAAAGGGGTGCAGAGTTTAACCTTTAACAGAATCCAGATTGCTATGTTGTAATGTTGGTATGTTGTAAGTGAGAATATGGGCTTTGTAAGCAGACAGTTTTGCATTGCTGCAACCCAAGCAGTTGATGTTGGTTCAGTAAATGATATCTGAATACAAGTGGTCAGGTGGACAGCATGGAGACATGAATACAGGTGTGAAAGGTAATGTTTTGGCTCTCCACTTCTGACCAAATTGCCCAAGATGCAACTAAAACTGAAATTTGATTAAATATTATAACCAACTAATATATTTTGACTGCTTTGTAATTACTCTTGTTCTGCCTTCAGTGACTGTCAGCCTGTTAGATTTAGGGTACAGTGGACATTTATCTTGCACTTTGCTGCTTGCATGTGCTGTCTCTTGTCTTATGTGTGAAGAAAAGATGAAGGGAAGAAAACATGGCAGACCATGAACAAGAATTTGATTTACTCCAGGTTTTAATGCCACAGTGCTGGCGTATGGCCAGACAGGCTCCGGGAAGACCTTTTCTATGGGTGGCACCTACACATCAGAGCAAGATAATGAGACAACTGTTGGGGTCATCCCAAGGGTGATTAAGAGAATCTTTCAAGAGAAAGCTGAAAGAACAGAGACTGAATTCATACTTCATGTGTCCTATCTCGAGGTACCACCTTTTGAAAATATTTGCTCCTTCCTTTTCTCCAGATTTTCACTGTGAAATTTTCACCGCTGTATCACTGGCTTATTATCCATAGATTTACAATGAAGAGATTGTGGACCTGCTGTGTGATTCAAAGTGCAAACAAGTTCTTAGTATCAGAGAAGACCCAAAGGATGGTGTCAAAGTGAGTAGTGCAGATACTAAGCACAGCCAAGGGGGCTAAACATTCTGGCCAATACAAGTTTTAGATTTATAATTATTGTATACTCTAGTATTTTTGGTTGAGCTGTGTTTTGTTTGGTGGTTTGTCCTATGTTGTCCAGTTCTTCTGTTTTCTTTCTATACATATATATATTTTTCATTTCCATCTCTATAAACTGACTTTTTAGTCACCAAGTTGATGATGGAGTGAGCGTGTCATTTTATGGGGCTGCAGGTTGTGGGAATCACAGAAAAGGAGGTGGTTACTACTCAGCAGATGGTGGAATGTCTGGAGATGGGGAACTCTGCCCGTAGTGTGGCCTCCACAGCCATGAATGCGTCCTCATCTCGCTCCCATGCCATCTTCACTATCAACTTGGAGCAACGCCAAGGAGGCAATACGTGAGTGAACAATGTTTTGATCAGACAGCCTTGTATGCTGGTTTTATAAATTTTATAAATTTTTTTGCAAAAATAGATCTTGGAAACTTTCTTTGTGTTTGTGACCTGCAAACTTGGTGAAACAACCCAGTTTGTTTTTTTTTTGTTTCATGACCTGAAATAATGACAAATTATACTTGTGCTCATCAGACCTGTACATGTGTTTTGACATGTTTATTCAGCATTTCAACATTTGCATTTAACTGTGATTTGTTTAGTTGTTAAAATAACTTATTGTAAATCCATAGACAAAACTATAAACTTGCATGTTCTTTTTCTTAGAAGCGAAGCGATAATCTCCAAATTGCATTTGGTAGATTTAGCTGGATCTGAGAGACAGAAGAAAACCAAGGCAGTGGGAGAACGTCTTAAAGAGGGTGAGAAAATCAACATGTAGTAGTCTGACGGCCAGACCCCCCCCCCCATGCATGTCTATGAAATCCAACCCAACTGCATGTTTTGTTACATTAAGGACACACATTGACTTGCCATAAACCTGTTTTGTGGTCCAGGTATCAGCATCAACAAAGGCCTCTTGTGTTTGGGAAATGTTATCAGTGCCCTAGGTGATGAGAGCAAGAAGGGAGCCTTTGTACCTTACAGAGATTCTAAATTGACCCGTCTGCTGCAGAGTAAGCATTTCCTCTTGTTTGGGATTTGTGGTGATATTCTAGGATTATAGTCAGTGTACCTTTAACTTTAAAAGTACATTCTAGTCAAAATTGTTATTAAAAAAGCAAATCAGTATTGAAAATTCAGTAACTGTGTATGCTGTTCATGCAGCAAGTAGAAAGAAATCGCTCAGAGACTGTATTTGGGCAGCTTTAACATGAAGTGTGAACATGGTTATGTCAAACACCTCTGAGAATAGCCTTTGTTAGCAGGATCTCTGTAAATGGTTGATTTTAAAAATGGGAAAGACTTGAGCAAAATACACACAATACACAAGTATCATATGGACAAAATATGAACATGAATTTTGTATGTCATTTTCATTTTTTCTCTGACATGGATAACTTCTAAATGATAGTAATTTAGACTGGAGCTTGAATAAACAGAAGTTACGTCAGGTTGGAGCTTCAAATTACTTGCACTTAATGTCTCTTTTTTTTTTTCTCTCTCTTTTTTTTTTAGACTCCTTGGGAGGAAATAGTCACACCTTAATGATTGCATGTGTCAGTCCTGCAGACTCCAACATCGAAGAGACCATCAACACATTGCGCTATGCAGACCGTGCCCGTAAAATCAAAAACAAGCCTATTCTAAACATTGATCCGCAGGCAGCTGAAATTAAAAAGCTCAAGCAGCAGGTACAAGCAAAAACTGGGTTGAAAATGTGAGTTTAACTCTTGTTTTATGCCAACTCAATGATCTGCTTTATTCTGTAGGTCCAAGAGCTTCAAGTAATGTTGCTGCATGCCCGTGGAGGAGTCGATCCTGTTCTCTCTGGGTATGTGTGTGTGTAAATGCATGTGTGTGTAAAAATTTTTTTTATATATATATATTATATTTCACCTGACTCGGTGTCTCCGTCGGGGGGGGCGGGGGTCTTGGTTAACGCCGTTAATTAATCTATACCCACCTCTTTATATGTGTGTGTATTCAGGATACATTTCACTGTGTGTTGTACTTGTATGACTGCATGTGACAAAGTATCTTGAATCTTGAATACATATATATAGGAAGTTCTAAATAAGCATTTTTTTTATGTGATGCACCAAGACAAAATATGGTCTGACAAACACCTGAATGAACTTTTTATGCTGTAGGTCTGAGCCAGCTGAAAATGTGTCTAATGTCCTGGAGCGAAACCGCATTCTGCGAGAGGAGAATAACAAGCTGGGCCAAGAACTCAGTGAGGCTGTGGGACAGACAGCTCAAATGTTAGAAAGGGTCATTATGGTAGGTGCTTTAGTCCAGGTCTGAATTTTAGAGCGCAAGACAGCAAAATTCAAAGGAAAGGAATGTGTAATTTGTGAAAATACTTTGCCCCCCACCAACTATTTAGACAGAACAGACCAATGAGAAACTTCAAGGCAAGCTAAAGGAATTGAAGGAGCATGCTGCGTAAGTTGAAGCCTTTTACCAGTGTGAGGGGGGTGTTATGCTACTCAGTAATTTTAAAATTCTAGATGATGGTTAGGGATGATGTGCGAATTGGTGACTATATTCATGTTAGATGTAAAGTGGACCTACAGAAGTTGGTGGACACCCTTGAAGACCAAGAGCTAAAGGAGAATGTGGAGGTTATCTGCAACCTTCAACACCTCATCATGGACTTACAAGTAAGGGACACCTGGCAAGGTCATACATGCATGAATGACATTTTAATCAGCATTAATGTTATTGTGAAATATCTACATCACGTTTTCTGACATTTAAATCACTGTTAATCAACTTTTAGAATACATTTTAGTTGCATTCTAGTTGTATTCTATGTATTTATATTTTCTCTTGAATAATTGTTTTCAGTATAGAATTAGTTTTATACTTGTTCTAAAATTTGTCTTTGTCCATCACTGTAGAATGAAAGTGCTGGGATTGCAGCTACCATAAATGCCATGGCTTCAGTTAATTCATCTCTGGATGATGATGGTGAAGGCACCACTGCAGACATATCGAACAGCAGCGCTGCCTCTGGCTCACTTGGGGTACACATGGTTTCTTGCATTTAATTCAAAGATTAGGGTACAATATTGAAGAAACTGCACACTGACTCACTTTTGGAACTTCATGTTTCTCAGGCCGGCTGTGCTGATACAGAAACTAAAGACTCTCCCTACACTACTCAGCACGCTCTGCGGCAAGCTCAGCTGTCCAAGGAGCTAATTGAGCTCAATAAAGTTCTTGCTCTGAAGGAGAATTTTGTCAAGTTGTGTCAAGGAGACAGTAACTTGGATGCGGTGCAGACAAAATATCAGGTTGGTAGACTTGTATTTTATGTTTATGCATTAATTGGCATCTGACCTAAATCGTGACTGTTTTCTGTTAACAAGTAAAACTGTGTTGAGACATCACCAAAAGATGCTTGTCTTTACTAATTGCACAATGTAGTCTTTGTAATATTGTCTACATAATATATACTGATATTGCAAAAGTAAGACACTGGTAACTGGTATGTTGGTGTTGCCTGAAAGTATACACCTGTAACCATTTAGGAAAACATGAATAATCTGCAAGCTAGGTGTGGATCCTTGGAGACTGAGAGGGAGCAACTCATCCAGGCTCTACAGTCTGCTAAAAAAGACACAAGTCAGACAAAGTAAGCTCTTTCAATGCATTCAGTACCAGTCATGCTGCAGTTAGCTTGTGTTATTTCCAGTGCTTCTTTTTGTTCCATCACTATGCAGAATGAGTGAGCAGTACACAAAGAGGTTACTCGAGCTTGAGAGTCAGATCGCAGAGCTGAAGAAGAAGCTAAAGGAACGGTCCAAGCTGATCAAGATCAATGAGTCTTCAGTGCGCAACATAACAAAACTTAATATAGAGATTCAGGTACCGTAACCCCCTCGATTTCACGCGATCAGGAGTCGGAACTCCTAGTTTTACGGGGAAATCTCCACAATAACGCAGAACCTGCAAATATTTATTATATGAATATTCGTGCCGATGTTTTTATATGCATTTTACTTCCAAGTTATTTAGAAAAATGTACTACTTTTGTAACATGGGCTAAAAAGTAATCCAAAGATAAATTCAGCTAAATATAAATCAGTGTCTTGTATTTCTACTTTAGTGTGTTTCAGAGAATTCCATATTTTTATTTTAAAGCTACTTATTGTTAATAAAGTTTGCGTCTCGGCCGAGAAAGACAGGCTGACGGGGGTTTTTAATCTTCTGTACATGTGGCCCAAAAGATGTATGTAAAATATAAAAATTGCTAAAATATTTTCTTTATCACTTTCTCCTATTTAAGTGTTTTTTTTTTTTTTTTCTTTTATCCTCTTGGTTCAAAAAGAACCTACATTTGCTGCTAGAATTATACGAGTCCCTTTATCAGTTATTTTGATCAGATTTTCCTTTTTTTATTATTTATTTATTTTTTTGTTCTTTCAAATCGGGCATCAGGTGACTAAAAACTTGATTTTGTATGTCAAGGCTATGAAAACTCAAAGGGTTCAGCTTATGAAGCAGATGAGGGAGGACACTGAAAAATTCCGTCAGTGGAAGCAGAAGAAAGATAAAGAAGTTGTTCAACTCCAAGAGAAGGTAAGAGATTTCAATGTGAACAAAAAGTAGTTTGTTGTTGTTGAATGTTTGTTTGCGTGTCAACATTTAATGATTCCAGACACATTTTAAATCTCTTAAATGTTAAGATGTTAAACTGTCATTGTTCTTTTGTCAGGATCGTAAGCGGCAATATGAGATGCTGAAGATGGAAAGACATTTCGAGAAACAAGCTGCAAAACTACGACGCAAAACTGAGGAGGTGACTGTCAGAATCAACTGTTTAAACTAGGGACAAACTCATTGTTCAGCAAAATGTATTCTTCGTTACAGTAAAATTTCAGCATAGCTGGAACTGCGGTCAGAAATAAAGTAAACTGTACTGTGTTTGGAGGGACCATGACACTGGTATGGTGGAAGTTTTGAATGTGTTCAAGCTAACTGGTCTGTCTGCATGTTCTCAGGCTGCCTTGGCAAATAAGCGCCTGAAAGATGCTCTGATGATTAGGAGTAAGGCGGCTGAGAAGCGCAGAAATGTCCCAGGAAAAGGCACAGAAGCAGCTACAAGCAGATACAAGGTATGCCAATCTTCCCAACACTGTATGTTTTGGTCTCTACTCAATGTCCTGTGTCATCATATGGACAGTAGTAGGTAAAACCATTAAACATTATTCATTTTGTAAAATGACGGAGTTTGAGAGAGGTGCTAAATTATTTGAATGAACTGGCTTTAAACTCCTCTTTGTGTTAGCAATGGTTGCTGAATGAGGTGGAGGTGCTGGTGAGTACAGAGGAGGCACAGCGGCACCTACATGATCTGCTTGAGGACAGGAAAATCTTGGCGGTAGAGATTTCACAACTCCGCCAGCAGATTGAGTCCGGGAACAAACCTGTAACTAAAATCAGGGTGAGCATTGTTGGCACAGCTCGCTTATGTGGGATATTTGTGAGAATTTCCTGAATTTTCTTAATTATCCATTAATATATTGAATTTAATAACCTATAGGTGATATACAAAAATGAGAATTCTAATTCCAATTGGAACACCTGACATGTTTTGAACTGTGGGTGGAAACCCACACCAACATAGAGGAAAACATGCAAACTCCACACACAGTGTGCGCTCCATACTGGCTTTCATAATTCCAAATTCCTTAATCAAATTGCTATTTGGTGTCAAATCAACTTTATTTCCAAATTGTAATTTATGTATCCAATTGACTGTCCCATTGTACATATTAAGTTCTTTGTGTGACTGATTTCCTCTATCAAAGCGTCGCACTCTGACCATCTCTGAGCTGGAGGGCAAAGCACATCTGGACATTTCAATCCATGAACAGCTTGCACACCTGGAGACTGAAGTGGAACTCAGGTCAGGCACTTGCATAAACTTTCACTTGTTAAACTAAAGCTGAGAGCATTAGTACAAGTAATGGAGCAAATGCCATACTTTTGTGAAAGGTGCAATTTTTTGTTTGTGCTATATTTTGCATTTCCTTTGGCTTATTTCCCTAACCTGCACATTTTCCAACACTCCACATGCACATCTAGGAATGCTCAGATAGCTGACCTGCAGCAGAAGGTTTTGTGTGCTGATAAAGAGGGACGCCTGAAGCACCTCTGGGACTCAATAACTACAACTGTGAAGGCACAGAGTACCTTGAAAATCCTTTTGTCTGAGGTGAGGAACAGTTGTGGATTTATGGGGAAGTCTTTGGCATATCCAATATTAGTTACAGTATCTGTCATTGTAAAAGCTACCATGCCCTAGATACGCCACGTCTAAAAATGGAAAACAACTAATGGTTCATAGTTTCTAATGAAGGTGCCCACAAATCTAGGGCCATGTAACATTGTTTACTGCCTTCAATTAAAACCAGAGCCAGGGCACAAACATATAAGCATTGCTTGAAAAGTTTGAAATGGTAGTAAAATTATACCAAACATTTAGTGAATGGTAAGTTTTATTATATGAAATCGTATTGAGAACGTTGTAAAATAAATTGGCACTGTGATTCCTTCGAGATACAGATATGTCTGTTTTGCAGCATCTTTAACATTGACATGCCATGAGCTACATTACTCCTTTTTGATATGCTGTAACCATATGTAGAGGAATTCGAGATTATTCTGAGAATCACTATTAACACTGATTTGACTTTATATATGACACAGCTTGTAGCATCAAAGACCGCAAATGCCAAGTTGCAGAGTGATCTGAAGCAGGAGCACGACAACTACAAAGACTCTCAGAAGATACTATTTGCAGAGAAAAAACTAAGGTTTGAGATGGAAATTGAGAACCAAAGGAATCTGGTAGAGATGGAGCAAGCTCATCAGAATAAGGTAGGCCCACATCAGTGAGTTATCCGAATACTTAGGATTGTCACTGCAATGCATTATTTGGTAACAGTTAATTGATGGTGTAGTTAGTTAAAATTGGTTGCGGTAAAATTAATGACACTACATTTGACCACATCTGTATTGTTATACTGTTAATAATTCTGTTTTAGATTCTACCAAATGCAAACTGCTCCCCTGTCTACCAAGTTCTTGTAATGCTTATTACCACAAGGGGTTTGGAATAGGGCTGCAACTAACGATTATTTTGATTATCGATTAGTTGGGCGATTATTTTATCGATTAATCGGATAAAAACTAAACTCTTAATTTGATGTTTTGCTTATAACGTTATAAAGCCATGAATCAGGGTATTATGTATGTATAAAAGTCTTTTTTTTTTTCGTCTTTTTTTCCAAAGTGCCAGCAGCTGTTTTACATCATAACCTTATGGATTGAACCGCTTTTTTTTTTTTTTTTTTTAAAGTCCCGAGTGCTTTTTTTTAAACACCACTGCCTTTTTCTGCAGCTCAGAGCGTCTTTTCAAGTTGAAAAAAGTTCATCTTTTCTGAAAAGAACGCAATACG
>JBBPCW010283350.1:0-10830 GCA_037974425.1 Phenacogrammus interruptus
ACTCTGCCATACAGTCATTCTGGAGTCCTCATTGAGAAAACCCCCTCTTACATCAAGGTTTCAGCCAAACTGGGGCTCGTTGTATTGTGGAATGAAGATGATGCTCTTATGGTGAGTGGAACAACTGATTAACTGCACTTTTATATATAAATACTTAATATACAGTTAGTGTTTGATCAGCTAACCGTGACGATGCCCAGTATATCATATACACCCTTGGAGGGATTTTTACAGGGAGTTTTGGCTAATGCTCCTAATTCAGTATTATTTTCTAGATTTTCACTTCTAATTCCTAAATTATCAATATTAACTATTTTAATATTTACTAGATATTAACTACACTATCACTACAATTTATTAAATTATTGTTTTCTTACTATATTTTTACTATTATTTACTAAATAATTCCTATTATTTATTTTACTGTCAAACAATGTAAACTATATAAACAAACTCAATGTAAAATATATAAACAAAGGATGAAAGAGGTGTCTGCAGAGTCTCTGACTGGTGTTTTATTCTGAAGGAATGTGGTTTGATCCAAATCCTCAGCTGTTTTTTTCATGCTGTTCTTCAGGTTGAACTGGACAACAAGTACCAGAATCAAACATGCGGCCTGTGTGGTGACTTTAATGGGGTCCAGCTCTATGACGAGTTCATCAAAAATGGTTGGTTTGATTGTAATATAGGTCGGTCCAGTAATATTGATTAGAATGTTTTAGAGTGACATTTACTGGGTATCCTAAGATAGGGCATATGAAATGCCTATATTTATACATTCTGGGAACATGGGCAGCACAAAGTATTTAATAACTTCTACTTTTCGTGAGCTTTGACCTTTAACTAACTAACACTAAGTACAATTGAGCTGCATTTCATGTATTGAAGGATTACAAAGATTATTATTATTATTATTATTATTATTACTGATATGCATAAATAACTAAGCTATGCGATGGTAATACACCTAATAATGAGCAGTGCCTGTAGACGACTAAGCATTATGAATAAATGTTGTGTTTTCCATTTGTACAATAAAGGTGCTGAGATTTCTCCATCAGACTATGGGAACTTTGCCAAGATAGATGCTCCAACAGAGAGCTGCACCGCATCCCCTACTCCCCCAGATGACGCTTGCAGCAAACTGGTGAGATCTGGTGCAATAATGATATTTCATACTGAATGCAGACCAAACACTGTGGGGGCTGCAGCCTATAAATCAGGGGATGTTATTTTGTGAATCTTCTGACCTTGAGGGTATCCACGATAAATTTGGCCCCCTCTAAGGATAATGATGTAAACTTTAGTCGATTGGGAAGATGAAACAAAACCAATTTTTTTGTAAACAGGTGCCACTAGCATTGCCAAAAGGGGCGTTGTGGCAAAAGGGAGAGGTGCATGAGTGCCAGCTCCACTATAAAGGTGTTCGTTTATAGCCTATAGCTCATTTGTTGCTCTCCAGTACAATAACCCTCTACCTCATTCACCAACAGAAAGGAAACACCATATTATTTTAGATGTTTGAGTGTGGAATACTGACATGAGGGTGAACACAAACTGATGGGCTAAGGTCTGTGCATATGGGTGTGAAGTTATTCTTGATCAATGTAAAGCATTACCTTCTTTTTGCTCTCCGTAGACGACTGTGTGTGAACAGCTGCTCTCTGGACCATCCTTCAGCAGCTGTAAGGACCTCGTGTCCCTTGACTTCTTCATCAAAGCTTGTGAAGTGGACATGTGCCAGTGCAACAGCAACAACAGCTCTTACTGCTTGTGCAGCACCATCTCAGAGTTATCGCGCCAGTGTGTTCACGCCGGCGGTAAACCCGGCCAGTGGAGAACAGAGCATTTCTGCCGTAAGTTTAACTTCACAGGTGATGAATAATTAACAGGACGCTGGGAAGTGATGTTCGATCCAGGATCATTCTGAGCTCTGCAGTGACTGAGAAAAACAAAAAGACATTAAATGGGAAAACAAATGTATACATCATTGGTGTTATGACATTAGTGGTATTATGACTGAATTACTTTGAATTATAAGTTACTAAATTATTTACAAAGACTTTGCAATATTTAAACCCACATTATGTGCATTATTAATGTAAATATTCTAACAAACACTGACTTCAAACAGTGATTAAAATACAATCCTCATATTGTTAAAATGAAACCACCCAAAGGAAGCTTGTGGCATTATTTTTATAATTTACATTCCAGCACTGTGTAGATAGTTCATACCACAACAGCTGTTAAACAGATGCCTCACTCTGTTTCACAGCTAAAACCTGCCTCCAACCTAACATGGTGTACCAGGAATGTGGGAACCCATGCATCGACACCTGCTCCAACCCCGACCGAGGCCACGTGTGTGAAGAACACTGCATAGATGGGTGTTTCTGCCCAGCAGGTACGTGATATATATATACACAGACTGCAATTCCACCCAACTGAATTATTCCTTAGTTGTAAAAGTGTGTAATAAAGTTTAATGTGAAAAATGACAATTTCCCTAAATATAATAATATCAGGATGTATACTGAGATAAATGACAGGACAATGGGTTTTGTCCCAGGTTATGTGTTTGATGACCTCACGGGTAAAGGCTGCATTGTGCAGGAACAGTGCTCCTGCAGCAACAATGGAAAAATCTATCAGCCTGGCCAGTCCTTCACCAGCAACTGCAAAGAGTGGTAAGAGGATTTTCTGTGACTTGCCTTTGAAACAGTTCATCTCTGTGTCCAGACATTTTTCTCACATGTCTTCCCCTGTTTAGCACATGTACCTCTAATCGGTGGAGCTGTAAGGAGAAAGACTGTCCCGGTACCTGCTCTGTGGAGGGAGGCTCACACATCACGACATTCGATGGAAAGACATACGACTTCCACGGAGACTGCACATACGTCCTTGCTAAGGTCAGTGCTACTGGGACATATTATTCACATTTTAGTCAGGTGTGAAAGAGTGACTACACAAAACAGACATGGGCTCAGTTTTTTCATTGGATTTTGACATAAATAACACTCAGAGGTTCAGTGGCAGTTTGTTAAGACTTTCTTTATGAAATGTTCTGAAACCACCAACACTCTCCTGCCATGAGAACCTGTGCTCAATCTTTCATGCCATCAACCTAAAAAGTAAAAGCTGTTTAAACATATTCTCCATTGCTTTTATTTAATAATATGTATTTATAGTGTTGTGACTTTCTCAAGCTCATACAGCTGTTTTGCTGTTTTAAAACTTTCCTATTTTGCAGCATATGATTTAGTTCAATGTCTTTGAGCTCTCCTCTGTTTCATATTATGAAAAAGTAAATCATTTTGGCTTTAATAAACTTGACAAACACTTAATGTGCTTTAGTGAATCATAGACTGGATATATAGACTAAAATCCTCTATAACCTCTATACCATCATCACTGTTCATTTTATTGGTTTACTTTTCCAGCAAACCAAAGACCTGGACTTCACAGTCGTGGGAGACCTGGTGAGGTGCGGTCTGACTGATACAGAAACATGTCTGAAGGCAGTCACCCTGGCCCTTTCTGGAGGGAACACCGTAAGGAACTGTTCATATTCAAAATAATATTTTTTTTCTTCAGGGATTCGATTTTAAGACTCTGACGTGATAGAGTGCGAGAGAGTAACAGACAAAATCGTGAATGTCTATATTGCCTTGTAGGTGTTCAGCATCCAGCCTGATGGAAAAGTCTTCGTCAACAGAATCTTTTCTCAGCTGCCTCTTTCTACAGGTTAGATTAGCCAAATTATTGCACTTGACAGATTGGTGTTTTCTAAAATGAAAATACAATTTGGTATTCTTTGATTTTTCATGAAAACTGCTTTCTTTATATTTAATCATAATGCATTTTCTGTTATTTTCTCTCCTTTTCTGTCTTACATTACCTTGTATGTTATATTAAAATCTGTAAGTTATACCTTAAAACATAAAACATAAACACACAGACACAAAAACACTTGATTGCTCTGAATGGAGCATAGAGGCTTCTTGGTCCACTGGAAGTAGTTCAAAGAAAACAACAAAGCTCTTCCATGTCATCATGTTAAGGCTATTTCTTGTTCAATACATTTATCCATATTTCATATTGAACCTCCTTTGCAGCGGGCGTGAACATTTTCAGACCAACAACGTTTTACGTGATTGTCCAGACCTCTTTTGGACTTCAGATGGAGATCCAGCTTGTGCCCATTATGCAGGTGTACATAACAGTGGATGTGGCTCACAAGCAGAACTTACTTGGTATGTCCTTTTTTTAAAATTCAGCTTCTAAATATTGAATATTATTAACAACAAGCAGAGATAAAACAGGAAAAACCTTTAAGTGATGCATGTATGTCCTGTCTTCAGGCCTTTGTGGAAACTTCAATGACATCCAAAGTGATGATTTCACCACTATGAGTGGGTCCCTTGAGGGTACCGGTGTGGGTTTTGCCAACAGCTGGAGAACCAGAGCAAACTGCCCTGAAGTGAAAAGCAGCTTTGAGAACCCATGCAGTCTCAGCCTGGAAAATGGTTTGCCTCGATTTTTCTTTGGCTTTCTCTTTTACTGCCTCTGAATTTAGTGCTGATTAAACTAGTTACACTGAAATATCTTCACTTTTGATTATTATTACAGAGAAATATGCCCAGAAGTGGTGCTCTCTGCTGTCAGACCCTAGTGGAGTGTTTGCTCCTTGCCACAGTGAGATCAGCCCAGATCTCTATCAAAAGGTATCTCAGGACCTTTTCCTTTTCCATAACTATTTTTTAATGAATAGTCTTTCTTTATTTTTTTTTTTACTAAATCTTACCATTAACATTTGAACCTTTTCACCATTAGCTTTGCTTTTATAATTTGTGTTTTAAAAACATTGACAGGTACAGATTTTAAGGCAACTATTTTAAACTTTACTATGCAGATGACTGTTGTAACTGTCACACTTTTTAACTGTAATATACAGCCAAAAGCGTATACAATACTATATACAGTATTGTAATATTGTAACATTTTGTCTATGTACAATGTTTTTAAAACATGAACTACAAAAGCAAAGCGAATGGTGAAAAGGTTTGAATGTTAATGGTAAGATTGTGTAAACAAAAAAAAGAAAGAAAGACTATTGCTTAAAAAAACAGCTACCCAGCATTCTTTGCATATTAGTCTATGAATTGTCTTTTAATTTTTACTACTTTCATTAGTTATAGCCCCCAAAATGTGGTGCCTATAATTCGCAATGTCAATACTGGCCAGTATTATGAGCTTATCTATATATCGCTCTGGCCATAATGTTAACCATAATTTTACTGTTGAACTGTAGGGAGTAACTTTTTTCTGGTTTGTTTATTATACAGAACTGCATGTATGACACCTGTAACTGTGAGAACAGCGAGAGCTGCATGTGTGCAGCACTTTCATCTTACGTTCATGCTTGTGCTGCCAAAGGAATCTTACTGAACGGTTGGAGAAACGAAGCCTGCTGTAAGTGATTCCTTCACATTTATGGTAGCTTCTGTAACTCTGGTGTGGGTAAAATAGAAAGAGCTTATAATCTATTCACTTTGGTATTTATTTTTAATAAAATAAACCATATTTCTTCCACTGATATTTGTGGTACACTTTGTGGAGCAAAACCAGCTCATTTTAGTTACTGTTACCAAAGACACTGAGTCCACTAGAGAAATGGAGAACCGTGAGCTCTCTTATACTGAAAAGGAAACTCAGCTATTTAAACTAACACAAAAAGACTGGTAGGAATTTTAG
Source organism: Phenacogrammus interruptus (assembly GCA_037974425.1). Taxonomy (NCBI): domain Eukaryota; kingdom Metazoa; phylum Chordata; class Actinopteri; order Characiformes; family Alestidae; genus Phenacogrammus; species Phenacogrammus interruptus. Next base: position 5,758 of record JBBPCW010283350.1, read on the forward strand.
AGGTTGCGTCAGATAACCTAATAAGCTACGGTCATGTGCTGCTACGGCTGGTACCTTCAGTGAAGTTCTGTTAAAAGAATGAAGTGTTTTACCAAACTGTGGGTCAGTGTGTTCACTGTGACTGTGTGATGAAAGGAATACCCAAAATACTAAAATACCAGGTGTTGTTTAGGTGCACAGAGCGTGCAGTAAATTGGTTGTATAGTGGATTGAGGTTGCTTTACAGGTTTAAGAAACAGATGTGGACTACTCGACCACTGATGTACACCACTCTGGATAAGAGTATCAGATAAATGCCGTAAATGTAAACGCAAATGTAAATGTACTCCATTCATAATTTTCCCACCTCAGCCTCACTTCAAGATGGCGGTCAGGTGAAATGAGCAAATAGAACAATATTATATGACTTCTCTACCCACGTTACAGCACTGACAATTATGTAACACACCCCCTTGACTGTTCTGCTGTGTAGTTCACCAATAGATCACACATGAATTGTATTTATAGCAAAACTATGTATTTTTTGATCACAGCGAAATATACCACCTGCCCCAGCACCATGGTCTACTCCTATGACGTTCAGAACAGTACCCGGTCATGCCGCTGCCACAGCGACCCAGACTTCACATGTGCTGTCACCTTTGAGCCTGTGGACGGATGTGTCTGTGCTCCGGGAACATATCTTGATGAGGGCGGAAAATGTGTCCCACCTGCTAAATGCTCTTGCTACTTCAAAGGATCAGTGATTCCACCTGGTGAAGTCATCAGCAAGGACGGCACCATGTGGTTAGCCATGTTTAAACAGTTAACAAAACCAAATCTGTTGTTTGTCATTACACCAGTAGAAAATGACAGATGAAATCAATAAAGTAATGAATTCATTACATTTATATTATGTTTCAGCACCTGCAGGGCTGGCCAACTCAGCTGCATTGGACATTCCAGTGACCAGCCATGTGAGTGATCCTACAGTTTAAGATCCATTATTCGCATTAAATGTAGTTTATAATGTAATATGGCCCTTATGCCCATTATGTAAAACTGGTCAAATATTCCATTATTACTCCATTATCATTTTTCAGAGTGTAAAATGACAGAAGTGTAATAACAGATGGTTCTGGTAGCCATGGTAAATATTCATCATATCGTGACACTGCCACAAGTATAAAATTAGCACTATAAAGAAAGACAAATAAGATGTTCAAACAGACGCAGAATACTATAACTACAATAGACAGGATCACAAAGGACAAAAAGACTAGTGATGTGAATGAGGGATAATACAAACAGTGTGTGATATATTAAGCTAAAGGAAAGGCAATTTGTGCAAATATGTCATATGTTACAAGTAAGGAAGGGGTTTGTAAGTAAACACAGTGTGCAGAGAGTACTGTCAGGGACTAAGGAAATGAGGAAACACTACTATATATATATGAAATGTTCTGAGTATGAGTGAAGCTCCAGCATAGAGCTGGCTTATTTCTTCAGGTTAGCAGCCAGGGATGGCAGCTGAAACGATAGCTAAGAAAGCTAACAAGGAATGGAGGCTATTAGTCTCAAACAGACCTGCTGTTTTCTACAAACGACTAATGTATAGTTTTAGCATCATAGTTTTAGCTAAGTGTAATTCTGCCAAATTATCACCTGATGAAAAAAATTCCTAATTTACTTTTATCTACTGAGGTCTTTGTATTTCAGAGCATGTATAAGCATGGATTACAAAGAACTTTGATTGTTCTGGATGTCATAAACAGAACATAGTTACTGAAATAATTTACCTATTGCCCTCAGCTTGCTCCTCGCCTATGGTGTTCCTCAACTGCACCAACACTCCCCCAGGATCCACAGGTTCTGAGTGCCAGAAGAGCTGTAACACTTTGGACATGGCCTGTGTGAGTTCTTTGTGAGAATTTTTTTGTGTGAAAGTAACATTTCATAAATAAAGATGCATATACATACATGATCCCACTGACAGTTGTACACTTACATTTACCAGAAAATTCAAGGTATTAGTCCTTGTTTTGTTTTGTTGTCATGTTGACTGTTAATGTTACAGAGAACTTTAATAAAAAGTTGCTCAGTGTTGGACGCCGACGACTGTTCAAACGACTAGTCGACTAATATACACACTAACATGAAACCGTTCTCCAACAGATCAGTACAGAGTGTATCTCAGGCTGTGTGTGTCCTTCTGGACTCGTGTCTGATGGGAAAGGAAACTGCATTAAAGAGGAACTGTGTCCTTGTGTCCACAACGGTGTTCTTCACCAACCTGGAGATTCCATCAAAGTTGACTGCAATACCTGGTAAACATTGAACAGCTCACACTTTTTTCTACACCAAACATTGCATTGCCTGAAAATTAATACTCTAATTAGGAATGAAGACTGTTGTCATATCAAAGCCTTGCATGCCCAAAACCTTTTAGATGGAAAAACACTTTACCAACGTGCCTCATATCAATCTATATAAGTGACACCATATACAGTGAAAATATATACAAGACATTATATATTAGTATTTTTTGACAACCGACATAATACCACATGAACATTTATAAAGGTTTGTTCTCTTCATCAAGGCTTTATAGTACAGTATATTATGTATGGTAAATGTCAGTTGCCATTTAAGGCTTATGTAGATTTCACACAGCCTTATGAATGCTAGCCTACAGTAAAGTACAGTAAAAAACATGTTTTAGACCATTGGATTATTACCATTAACCATTTGTCATAAAACGTTTGCACTGTGTGAATGGCATTTGCCACTTTCAGACAGCGTGAAATCAAATTCAATTTCACATACACAATCATATTGTCACGGTCAGTGGCCGTTAGGGCCACCATGTTTCAGTTTAATCATGCATGTTGTTTGGTTGTACTTTGGGTCTCTGTTGGGTTTCTGGGGGCTTTTATTTTGGAGTTTTGTTCTTGTCTGTGTTTTGGTTCACGTTTGCACCTGTCCTGAGTTCTGTTAAGTGTTTGCATTTTCTGATTGTTTTTTGTTCTAGGCATGTGGTGTATTTAGGTTCTGCTTTGTGTTTTTGTCTTCTGTATTTGTCCATCGCCTGATGCATAGCCTTTCTCTTTCCTGTTCTGCCTGTTTGTTTTGAGTCAGAGGGCCTGTTTCTTTTGCCTTTAAATAAAGACACATCAGAATGGATCCCTGGCGTTCAGCTCGTTCCTGTAGGTTTCCAGGTAGCTCCGGGACGGACCCCTCCAGGTCGAGGACTGAAGGGAGTTCGTGGAGGCGTTGGTGCGAGGAGAGCTGAACGTGGCCCTGGTCGAGGGCCTCGGCTGGGTTGAGGTCAGTGGGACCAGACTCGCGAAGGAGTCGACGGGAGGTCGGTGTCCGGGTGGCGAGTCGCCCCCAATCCACCTTCCGAGGCTCCTCCGAGGAAGGTCCCGAGGGCCTTCTACCCAGCCCACGAGGGCTGGGCCACAACAACCACGACCACCTCACATCACGGCGTGGTTGTCCCGCCTCTCCTCGCTGCCTTGGAGGGCGGCACTTCCCTCACCTCCGCGGAGAGCCTCCAGGAGGCCACCCCGCTTTCCCCCGCGGCCAAGAGGCGGTGAAGGAGGCAACGCGGCGCTTCCACGGCCTCCCCAACACAGCCTTCACAAGCGGCTGCTGCGCCGTGCACGCACGAGCCGGCCACGAATCCGGAGCTGCCGCTGCAGCACAAGGCCTGCTGTTATCGGGCTGGCTCGTGAAGCTGCAGTTAGCGGCCCTGTTGGCGGGCCTGCTAGGGAGGCTAGGATTAGCGGCCCCGTTATCGGGCCGGCTAGGGAGGAAATAGGCAAAGGCCTGGTTAGCGGGCCGGCTAGGGAGGCTAAAGCTAGTGACCCTGCTAGCGGGCCTATCGTGGTGAAGGAGACAGAGAGCGGCCCTGCTAGCGGGCCTATAGTGGGGGAGGCCATATTTAGAGGCCCTGTTAGCGGGCCGGGTGGCGAGGCTATGTTCTGTGTGGCTACGGAGGTTGTAGCTCCTGTCTGCGTAGGCCTCGCAACAGTAGGCCCCGCTCCAGTAGGCCCCGCTCATGTAGGCCCTGCCCAAGTAAGCCCTATTTCTGCTTGCCCCGTTCCTGTCGTCCTCAGCCCTGCTAGCCTAGCTGTCCCGATAGGCCCAGTATCCCCTGCGCTGGCGTGGTTAACGGGGTTTCTAGGGGGGTTAGCGATAGCTATAGCCTGAACAGAGGGGCTAGAATGGGCTGTCACATACGAAAAAATACCAATGTATTTTTTGGGGGGGAGTAGTAGCGTAGGGGTGGGTGGGCAGGTGCTGGAGGGGGTTTAAACAGAGCCAGAGGGGCCTGTCCAGTCTCCCGGAGGGGACTGCCTGCCTGCCAGCGAGGGGCCCATCCAGTCTCCCGGAGGGGACTGCCAGCCTGCCCGCGAGGGGTCCGTCCAGTCTCCCGGAGGTGACTGCCTGCCTGCCTGCCTGCCAGCAAGGGGCCCACGGAGGGGCCCGTCCAGCCTCCTGGAGGGGGCTGGCTGTCGATCGGTGAGGGGCGCGGTGTGCGCCCAACTCAGGCCCACGGAGGGGCCTGTCTGCCTGACCAAAGTGGCGACCCCGCTTGATGCCGGGCCTGGACTTTGGGACAGAGAGCACCCTGCCGGCGGAAGGACTTCCAGGAGGTGGGGTCGCCGCCACGAACACTATGGGTCCCCACGGAGAGGGACCGGGGCTGCGGGACAGGGACAACGTCCCGTGGTCCACACCCGCATCGCCCGAGCTGGCCCGGCCACAGAGACAGTGGGGTTGCGATGTGGAAGGGGAACGGGGGCGTTGTCCTTGCCCCCACCGTCCCCCGCCCGCCCACCCTTTTGATTGTTGTGGGGTGGGTTTTTGGTGTTTTGGGGGGTTTTGTGTTTTCAGGCCTGGCCGCCCGGAGTTGCGGCCTTGAGGGGGGGTAATGTCACGGTCAGTGGCCGTTAGGGCCACCATGTTTCAGTTTAATCATGCCTGTTCTGTTCAGTTGTACTTTGGGTCACTGTTGGGTTTCTGGGGGCTTTTATTTTGGAGTTTTGTTCTTGTCTGTGTTTTGGTTCACGTTTGCACCTGTCCTGA